>JBBYHH010082570.1:0-15343 GCA_038382905.1 Daphne laureola
TCCAGTGATACCTCACCAGTATCACAGGGGGCCGTCGTGATGTGGTGTGTGGGTTGGACTAGTACGGTGATGTGGGATAAGATGAATGAATGATATTGAAGTGCATTATGTTTATGTATGTATATATATGTTGTCCAACTCACATTGTCTTTGCAGGTGTCAAAGCTCGAAGAAACCCTTATTTCTACCTGCACCCTTACTTTAAATATTTTTAGGAGCATTAGGTTCTAGGGCCATGGAGTAGCAATCCGTTTGGCTAGTAGTTTTTGTACCTAAGGTACAATGGCTCCTAGAAAATTATGTTTTATAGTTCTGTGGGAAGCAATAGCACAATTGGGTATTGAAGTTTATTATGCTAACGGTTTATGTTTGGTATCTTGTATCAGTTTAGAGCAGCAGCAGCAGCAGTTGATCGGGCAAAGTTAGACCCTTGTTGCCCCGAAAACCGCATAAAGTAGGTGTAGCTATTAGCTGGATGTATGCTCCGTAGTATAGAATGCACATCATGTAGACTTTAAGTTGATCTTTTTTTGGATGTACATTCAGTTCTGTGTATGTATGTATATGAATGCCTGAATGTTGAAAGGTTATGATTATATGGATATTATAGATGAGACGGTTATGTTTATGCTTTTGTTTCGGAAGTGCTTGACAGAGGCAGCCTTCCTTCTGGATATCTGGTCCGAGCGGAGCTCGGTTATTGTTGTGTTGCAGTTTTTTCTGGGACCTCTATAGAAACTACCCATTATTGAACTGCATTTTTTAGGGTTTGGCTTCACAGGTTACAACCGGCCCACCGACCCAGCGTACGCTTCCCGCCGGGCTGAGCGAGAATGGGGGTGGTGGTAACAATTTGGTATCAGAGCGAGGTTGAAGGGTAAGATGAAGTTATTTAAGTTTTATTTGGGTTGAGTATGCTCGGGAGGCAGACTCTTGTTCCTTTGGGTCGATCTAGGAGAGTTCACTTAGGGAAGACGACCGCTTCCTTACTTGAACTGCTTGGATCGGGCATCGGAGCGGGGACCTGCTATTCTAGATAGTCTTAGCTTAAGTAAAACGGTTGGGAGGAAGTACTAAGGGTACGAAAGTCTATGTGTCTCTACGTGATTTATTGGTGTGAATTTCTCTGTGATATTTGCATCATTTGTCATGCATTGCATTTGCATCTATACTACGGAGCTAATAGGTGTATTGCTGCTGTTAGAAATGAGTTCTAAGGTTTTACTTTGTTCTGGAATTTCAGCAAATGCCAGTTACTCGCAGTCAGCGAGGAAGGGGTATGGGGGAAGGGAAAGAAGTTCCCGCCCCGAATGTAAACCCGAGAAGGAGTCAAAGGACTCAGCAAAGAGCGGTGCCAGAACAACACCCACCTCAGCCAGAAGCGAATCAGGGGAACCTGGTTCAAGTGTTGGGTCAGATGCGGTTTTTACTTAACAACATCCGGACCGAAGCAGTCTTTGAAGAACAACCCCAAGGGGGAAATGCTGAGGGGACACAAATAGGATCTGTAGATCCTACTTTTCAAGAAATGGTTGTTGATGATGACAATGATTCCGATGATGAGGACTTCGACGCGTACGTCGATGAACAAGGGGATGAAGAGGAGTTGAGCGATGCGGGTTTTGAAGTACAACCCCGTCGACAACTAGTACGACCTCGTGAGGTCTATGCTGAGAGGGACGACGAACCGAGAGCACAGAGGCAACGGTCAGAAAGTTCAGCTGATTCTGATCGGTTAACATTGATGGAGCGCTTTCAGCGTTTCAAACCACCAAGGTTCACGGGTAAGGGTGGAGTGGAAGTGGCAGAAGGGTGGTATAAGGAGATGGATCGACTGTTGGGGAAACTTAGTTTTCCTACTGCTGAGATGGTACCACTAGCCACGTTTTACTTCAGAGATTGGGCGGCAGATTGGTGGGAATCAACCATTGTCGCCAGGAAAGCTGAATGTGAACGACAGGGAAGACTGTTTACAGAGGTACAGTGGGACGAGTTTTCGCACCTGTTCCACGAGAAGTGGATTGGTTATGTAGCAAGGGACAGAAGGCAGCTGGAGTTTGACTCACTGGAGCAGGGAGAAAAGAATGTGGCGGACTATGGCAGGGAATTTGAGCGCTTGGTTAGATATGTACCTTTCTACCAAGCGGATGAGGAACAGAAAGCCAAGAGATTTGTCAGAGGGTTGAAGATGGAAATTAGGAAGTATATGGCTCCTTTCGATATTGTGGAGTATCTTGACGCCGTGCAGAAAGCGCAGAAGATCGAGAACGAGGGACTTGAGGTTCGGTCTACGACCACCACATCTGTGCGGTCTACAGGAAGAGGAGCAGGATCAGGATTTTCACGCGCTAGCAGAGGTAGCGGAAGTTCAAGCAGGAGAAATCAAAGGGACAAAGGCAAAGGCAAGGCAACAACAGGAACGACATGGTTTTGTGATTTCTGCAACTGGAGCCACACTGGTCCGGTATGTTATCGTCAAGCTGGAGGATGTCTGAAATGCGGCTTGACTGACCATTGGGTAAAGGATTGCCCGCAAACTCAGGCACAAGAAACATCGGGACAAACAAGTGGACAAGTTGTGATACCCCGAGGGCGTGGCGCACCAGCTGGTGGCCCAAGAGCGCAAGCACCAAGACTATGGACAACAATTGAATGACATGACATTACATGACATGAATCCAGGCCTTCTTCATTAACAATTTGCTTATGGACAACAATACTTCGAGTAGGAATATGCTCCATGGAAGTTGATGTTGTAGATTCCCACTTTGAAATTGACACATCAAGCTTTGTAGATAATTGATCAATCCGATTGTCAGAATATTCCTTTAGCTGGGCAACACTTCCCATAATTTCCTCAAACATAGATTCCAATCTTGCAAAATTACTAGCATCCGTCGAAGGTTAAGTTGCCACTTTTTCATTGCTAAAATTTGACTTCAGAGGCACTTCCAACTCACTGTTGTCCATTCCTTGAGATTTGTGAAGACTCATGATTAACCATATAACAATGTTCTGAATTCCTTAAAGTACCCTCTTGTTTGTTGAAATTATAACTTTGAACCAATTGGGTGACTACACTTGTAAGACTTAAAAGTTGCTCTTGTAAAAGATCGATCTTGTTCATTCCTCCACCATTTTCTCCAAGTGAATCCTTGAATGATTGTGCAACGTGATATTCTTTACTCAACTCAAGAGTATCCAATAGTTCCCAAGCGTCATCACCAAACTTATGTTAAAACCATCCACCGGATGAAGCATTCAAATAAGACATAGAAGCGATAGAGAGATAATCATAGAAAAGTCTCGCTTGTTCCTCCCTTCAAAATCCCGAATGAGCCACTTTTTGTTGAGATTCTTGAATCACACCCAAGCTTGGGTGATAGACTCATTTACTCCTTGATGAAAGTCATCAATTTCCCTCTTTAGTGCAAAGAATTCCACAGGATCGTTGAACTTCTTAATAAATGTGACCTTCAAGTCTTCCCATGATAAAATCTTTGATGAATTTAGTTTAAGATACCACTTTTTAGTGTTGCCTTCTAATGAAAATAGAAATAACCGCATCCTCTTTGCATCTTCGGAAATGCCTTGAAGAGCCAACGTGTTGCATATGATAGAGAAATCATCCAAATATGCACGCGAATCCTCCTTGTGAATTCTGGAAAAGGAGTGTCTATCCAAATATTCCAAAACATGACCAAGAATAGAATAATTAGCTTGAACAAAAGCTAGTTTTACTAAACGGTGATCATCCTCCTTATATTGTGAAGCAAAAACCTCCGACATACAGAGCTTCTTCATCGTGGTTGCTTGGTTGTTAGCACCTTCTATATAAAGATGTAGAATGAAAAAGTATGGGGTACCTACAACTCACCAAGAACAATAAAGATGTGGAATGTTAAATCAAATTGAAATTTAAAGACAAACAATCAAAACACACAAACAACCTATAAACAAAACATTTTCCTAGCAATGACACCAAAAGTGTAATGGGTGTACTTCATTTTAGCTCTTTTTAGTCAAGTTTCACATTTATAATTAACCCTTCATCTAGCCCCAAGCGCAAGGATCGCGTGTAGTACGTGGCTTGAGAGTAAGGGTATCGAACCTAAGGGAAAATGTGTCTACAAGGTGTGTAAGTGAAATCTTGCTTATGTACGATGATAAATATGTCCGGGTAGCAAGTTTAGTGATGATATCGATGGTAGAACAAGTGATTAATGGTCCTAAGGTTAATCCTACGACACTTAACTAAATTACTCAATTGACTCAATAATCAAACAACACAAAAATGGGATTTAACTCAATATACTAGATCTCTCCCGGGGTTTGCCTACGCGTTAGGTGATTCACTACGTGTTCTATGCATACTTAGAAGTGAGTTACTATGATTAATTATATATTCCTCTCAGATGCTACAGATAATTTCCCTCAAGATACACCTTCATCTAAATGCTCTCGTGCATGAGGGACAGTGCACTCAATAAGTTACTACTGTTGGGTCGCTTCTCTCTCGAGCAAGCAACATACTTCTCAACTAAGATGAGATTGGTCACTCTCATGATCCAACACTTGGTGTTGAGTAATTACTTCCTCTAATTCACTCACCAATCAACTTCCTAAATTTATCTCTAATATTTAGGAGGCTAATCCATCAATTTCATAAATATTATGTTGATTAAATTCCTCTCAGACATTTAATCGAAGAGCTAGAAGAGTAAATATGAACAAATGTTTCATTCATAATACCACACATGAAGGAAGCCCTAGGAATTCATATCTAAGTGATATGATGCATAGAAACACATAGCTTAACCTCTAACCTAACAAACCCTAGGAGAAAAGATCACTACTCATAAGAACTCATGCTGTAAATAATGGACAACAATGAAATCAACATCAAACAATGATACATAAAGAAGAGAAGGGATAGAAAAATCTTAGTTAGATGGCTTCTCAGCATCTCCAACAACCATCCATCAATCCTCCATGGAAAGTGATAATGATGAGGTTTGGAAACCCCAAGAATGTTTTCAAAACAGGAAAGGTTGCTACCTATTTTCGAGTATCCAGAAAAAGCTACCTAAAACTTACCCTAAGAGTGTATATATAACGATACTTAAGTACTCAAGTGCCCCTAGACATGATAGGCAACTATTAATACTCATTAAGGGTAGTATTGTCTAAGAATACACTTGGTAGCATAAAATGTCTATCAGTTTCCATGAGTTAATCAGGGTGAGAGTTCTCCTTGTGGGTGTCACGCCATGGGGGTCGCGCCAACCAAATGATGGGGGTTGGGGCTTGGCTCCATGCAAATGGACTCAGCTAAAAGAGAGTCACGCCAGCTTCGCACTAAGGGTCTCGCCATCTTGATTGTAAATCACGCTCAGTTTCTCATTGCGACAGTGGCATCAGGGGTCATACCAGGGGTTCAAGTGAAGACCCATGTGCCACCTTGCATTCTTTTGTAATTAAGTCCAAAATATCACCTTCCATGTCCATTAACATCCAAATTGAGCACTTGTAACATTCTAATCACAATAACATGTGAAATGCTCTTAAACAGTTCTAAATTAGACATAATTGATACAATATATTGCTAGTGATAGATACTATGAAAATGTGTAGTGTTTGCACACTTAACAACCTTTTCCGTTGTGGCCAAGATGATTCAGAGGATCAATCCTTACGAACAAGTCTTGGAGTAGAGGGAAGGCTTGGGAGAGGCATTTGAGCTCCCATTGGATGACGTTCGGGTGGAACTGGAATTGGTAGGGGTTACAGAGGTAGAGATCGCAGCCTTCGCCAAGGCCGAGGAAGCTTTGTCCAAGTTCATGGCAACTCGGATGGCTCGGTTGAAGGCAGCCAAAGATGTCATCTTCAAGCTATAAGAGGAGAACAAACTTCTCCAGAAAAAGCTTGGGGGACTATGAGGTTGATTTGGTGAACCTGAAGAACCATACCAAAATTGATATGGACAAGCTTCAGGCGGAGAATGACTGGATCAAGGCCAACTTGAAGACGACCTTCGAGAAGATTTTTGGGTTCGGTAAAAAGATGAAGGAAGTAGATGTTCAAGCGGTGGGGAAATTTAATGAAGGTTTCTGCATTGCCCGTACGCAGATCGTAAGCCTGAGCGGGGTTGATCTTTCAAGTGTAAATGCCAAGGAACGATACATGATTGATCCTTCTTGGTTCGGTCTGGAGTTCCTCCACCCCCATCTGCCTTCGGAGGAGCCCTCAGCTGTAGAACCTTCTTCTGACCCTCCTCAAGCTTCTTAAGAACTTGTATATTTTTTCTTTAAGTACTTTTGTTATTTGCCTTCAGGCTTAGTTCTTTTGTACACACCTTCGGGTTAAGTTCTTTTGCTATCTGCCTTCGGGCTTGACTAATGGAAATACTTTTCAAACTTGCACTTGGTTTTTATAGAGGTTCTCCTAAGCCAACATCCTATTTTTCACTTTTATTCAATCCTTCGAAGTGTTGGTACCTTATACATAACACTTCTTAAGTGATTCAAAATGATATAAGTGTTTGAGCTCTCTTCCATCGGCATCCTTGAGTCTAAATACTCATTTTCTTTCTTCCTCAATTACTTCGAAGAGTTCATCCCATGTTGGCCCGAATACTCCTCCTTTAGGTTTTCTTGAATCTTGCTTTGTTTTTCTTAGGTCTAAGTCCTTGATGGTTAATCCCTTCGGTTTTACTCTGGAATTTATGGACTTGGTTGTTCGTTCTTGAAAAACCTTTCTTTTGAGTTTTTCTTGTTCTCTCTTAACTTCGAGCAGATATAAGTTAGTCCTTAACCCTTTTTCATTTTCAACTTCTTCAAATGCTTGTGCCTGGAGGGATGGATGGGTTCCTTTTATTGGGATCAGTGCTTCAGTGTCATATGCTAATGAGAAAGGGGTTTCCTCGATCAGCTTTCTAGGGTGGTTCGGTAACTCCAGATGACATGTGGGAGTTCATCGGGCCATTTTCCTTTGGACTTTTCCAACATTTTCTTCAAACCTTCTTTGATGGTCCGGTTTGAGACCACCACTTGTCCATTGCTCTGGGGATGTTCCATCGGGGCAAAGTGTAGCTTTATACCAAACTCTCCCGTAAAGTCCTGAAACCCAGAGTTAGTGAACTGGGATCCATTCTCTACGATAATAAGCTTCGGGCATCCGAACCTACATATGATGTTTTTCCATACGAACTTGCGTATGTTTTTTAATGTGATACTGGCGAAGAGTTTGGATTCTACCCACTTGGTGAAATAATCAACAACCACTACGCAGTACTTCAAGCCTCTGAGTGCCATAGGCAGGGCTTCAATGAGGTCGATCCCCTATACTGTAAATGGGATCAGGTAATCCGCCGAACTAACGAGTTTAGATGGTAATATTTGGACATGGGTGTGTTCTTGGCACCTCTAATATTTGTTTACTAGTTTTCTGGCATGTTCTTTCAAACTTGGCCAAAAGTATCATTGCCTTAGAATGACTGCGGCCAATGCATCTGCCTTGATGTGTGAATCGCACGTTCCTTCATGTACTTCGGTGAGGATGTCATCGGTGTCTTCTTCCCTGATGCATCTCTATAGAGGGGAGGTAAACTCTCTTCTATATAGGTTATCCCTGATGAGAATGAATTTTCTTGACCTCCTTCGTATTCTCAATGCCTCCATCATTTCCTTGCGTAGCGTGCCTTCGGTGAGGAATTTCCAGTAGGGTAACTGCCACCTTGAGGTGATGTTTAGAATTTGCATCAAGTTGATACTTGGGTGTATCTTTTCTTCATCGTATTGCTCAGGTTTAGATAGAGAATCTTCTTCGGCCTTCATTGCTCGAGGAATCGTTTCTATGCGTAGCTATTCAAATTTTGATGTTAGCTTTTTTACGGTGTCCACATATTACTTTAAGCTTTGTTATCTGACTTCATATTCTCTGTTCATTTATTAGACAAGCAAATTCGAGTCACTACATGCTTTAAGAGACTGGATGCCTACTCGTTTGTCCAATTCTAGCCTAGATATGAAGGCTTCGTACTCGGCCACGTTGTTGGTGACTGGGAATGTAAATCAGATAGACTTAGTAACTCTCATGCCTTCGAGAACTTGGAGGACTAGTCCTGCCCCGTGCTTCTCTGCCCCAGATGTCTATTTCCAAGGGTAGCACGGCTATGAAGTCAGCTAATGCTTGGGCTTTGATAGATTTCCTCGATTCATACGTGATTTCATCTTTTGACAACTCAATGCACCATTTAGCCAACCTCCCTGAGTGATCTACTTTTCTCAGGTTATCTTTTATAGCTAGATTGGTTCGGACTAGGATGGTGTATCCGAGAAAGTAAGGTTTCAGCCTTCAGGTAAAGAGAATGAGGGTGTAAATCACTTTTTATAGTAGTGGGTAATTGGCTTCGGCTCCATGCAAGGACTTGGTTACATAATACACCAGTCACTATTGTCCTTTGTCATCTTCTTGAACAAGGATTGAACTCACGGCTTTCTCTCTGAAGGCTAGATAAACTCTCAGAGGCTTGCCTTTGGTAGGTTGTCTTAGGGTTGGTATTTCTTCTAGGTACGCTTTGATGCCTTTCCACGCTTTCTGGCATTCGGAGCTCCATAAGAAGTTAGCTCTTTTAGCAGCCCTTTGCTCCTTAGTGATTTTCTCATCTTTGGTCACCCCGATTCTTCCTGGTTCGGCCCCTTCTTTGATGAGTAACTTGAAAAAACGCCTGCACTTGTATTCATGAGAGTTTTTATCTTTGTTGGGTTTGCATCTATACCACGCTCAGACACCGTGAACTCGAGGAACATGCCTGTTTTTACACTAAACACACATTTATTAGGGTTGAGTCTTAAATCGTACCTTCTCAGACGCTCAAAGAATTCTTCAATATCCTGTATCAGATCATCTTTCTCCTTTCTTTTGATAATGATGTCATCTACGTATACGTCAAATTCCTACCAATTTGATAGTTGAATACTCGGTCCATGAGTCTTTGATAGGTAGGTCCGACGTTCTTGAGCCCGGAGGGCATCCTTATGTAACAGTGTACGCCAGAGTCGCTAATGAATGAGGTCTTCTCTTCACAAGAAGGGTTCATCTGAATCTGATGGTATCCATTGTAAGCGTCGAGTCTACTACTCTATCTACTGGTGGCATCGGATGTTAGTCCTTCGGGCAAGCATCGTTGAGGTTGGTAAAATCAATGCACTTGCGTTGTTTGTCGTTATCCTCTCTGGATGCAACCACTGTATTACTCAACCATTCAGGATAAGAGACTTCTTTGATACTCCGGTGTCGAGAAGTTTTAAAATTTGCTTCTTGATGAAGTTTCTTTGAGAGGAACGTTATTTCACTTTTTTTGCTTTATAAGCCTAGCATCAGGGTCAACACAAAGATTGTGTTGGATTACTTAGGGATCGATCCCAGGCATATCACTCGGAGAATAGGCAAAGAGATCTTTTTTTGACTGAAGCAAGTTTACAAGTTTGGATTTACTTCCCTCAGGAAGGTTACTTGCAATTTGGGTGGATCGCTCTTCGATGAGCCTGACTTCTTCCATTTGTAAGTCATATGTTTCTTCTTCCTTCGCATTTTCTAGCTTCGGGTGCTTTTATGCTGGTACACTATCCAAGAATGTGCCTAGATAGACCTCGCACAAGACAAGGCCTGCCTACGCATCATAGAGTTAGGCAAGGCCCCTGCATACGGCGAGCGGAATGCCCGACAAGAAGACAGCGGGATCACCAGCGAAGGCCACCATCGCGGGAGCACAGCCCCCGCCTCACATGAAGGCAACGCCCCTTCACACAAAGAGGAAGATGTGGCCACCCACATCTCTTCCCACGATTCCCACGTCTTTGGTAAACTGTCACCCACTCGCCCAGGTCACTAAACCACCCACGATCGGAAAAACCTGGGTTAAACCACCCACCATCCCGAATCATGGGGGATTAACTACTGGGTCTGAGCCTTATATAAAGGAAGGCCTGGGAGGGTTGAAGGTATGATATTCTCTCTTAAAAAATACTATTGAGCTTGGAGTCTTTAACAGACTTAAGCATCGGAGTGTGTTTCTGAGGTCACAACCTTAGATCTTTGCAGGTCTCAAGCCCACCAGTCGAGGAGTGTCAGAGGTACTTAGTCCCATCATCTTGATAGCTGAAATGAAGGCTATCAGATTGGCGCCGTTTGTGGGAAATGAATGCAGCCCACCAAACTCATCATGACAAGAAGAAGATCTAGCGAACGCCTGAACGACGAGAGAGCCACCGACGAAAGCGAGAATCCTCAACACCACGAGGACAACGTTTCCATTCACACCATTGGAGAAAGCGTAGCTCCTCACAGAGGAGCAGGTGACGTCTAGCAGAACGTGGTGCTTCAGCAAACTAACGTGGCGGGCCTAAACCAAGCAGCAATTGTAGCCATCATGGAAGCAGTGGCTGACAACCCCCAAAATACATTGGCAGAAACTCTGTAAGAAGTCCTGGATGTTGTAGGAAGCATCCTCATAGCACGCCAGGTAGTGAATGCACCACCACCCCCACCCCCACCATTGCAGCAAGAAAACATGGCGGACCCTGCTCACACCGCTATGCTCAATGCACTCACCCGGCTCATGGAGCAAATGGAGAAGCGAAAAGAAAGAACTAATACATCAAGCACAAGACTGGGTCTGGACCACCTTTGGGCCCAGCCATTCACAAGCCAAATCCTTGCTTTGCCATTGCCGGAATAGTTTCGATAGCCAAACCGCAATGCTTATGACGGACTCTCTGATCTGGATGTACACCTACAGCAATACGTCTCAGCAATGGCCATCGCCAGGGCAGACGATAGCACTATATCCCGAGCCTTTAGCTCCACCCTAATAGGGGCAGTCGCCGCTTGGTACAACACTCTTAGGGGTAAACAGTTTAACTCCTTCGAGGAACTCTCCATCAGCTTCTCTAGCTATTTTATAGGATCTAAGCCCTCGGCAAAAACTACGGCCCACATGCTGAAAGTAAGGCAGTGCAAGGAAGAACCTCTTAGGGAATATATTCAGCGGTTCCAGGCTGAAGTAATCTAGGTCCCTAATCTGAGTGAGGAGACTAGACTCCTCGCGGCCATGCAAGGACTTCAATGGGACTCCTGATTTTTTGTGGAAGTCAATACTAATCCCCGGGGTAGCATGGAGCAGTTCCTCGCCAGGGCCATCAGATTCATGCATGCCGAAGAGATAATTAAGCCATCATACAATCCTTCACAAGGTGAAAGCAGAACCCAGGGGCCGCGAAACCAAGATAACCGAGCAGGGACAAAGCGCACCCAATTCTCTTCCCAATCTGCGCGGGACCATCATTATTCGATGCTCCCGCCTCTCCGAGATTCTCGAACCAACATCCTCCACATCCTTGAAATGAGGCGTGAGGTCTCGAAATGGCCATACCCACTGTCTAAGCGAGCCAATGGCCAATCAAACAAATACTATCGATACCATCATGATAAGGGGCATGACACAGAGGACTGCATTGAGCTCAAGAAAATGCTAGCAAAAATAGCCTCACAAGAGGGGCTATCGGAATTTATTTTCCGGGACCGCTCCCCCAGAAAAGACTAACCCAGGGGTTGCAAGCGCGAAAGCAATTGTGAAGGGGATGGCAAGTAACCACGAGGGAATAATTGGTCACAAAAGAGTGAAGAAGACCGCATCCCACCCTCGGCCGAGCGCATTCACGTAATAACCCAATGTGAAGGGGTGGCGGCAATACATCGCTACATGAGGCAAATCTACAAGATTGAGCACTCTATAGCTCAACTTATCCACCGATAAGATGGCACGTCAGTAGTGGTCCCTCACGCGGAGCCACTGATTATCACGGCTCGCATTGCAGGTTAGGATATAGACAGGATCTTTGTGAACACAGGGGTGAATGGAAACGTAGCTACAAATAAACCCTCCAGGCTGCCAAGGTTCCCCTCTCGCACATTCAGCCGACGAAAGGCGAAACCTATGGTGTTGGTAAAGAAGAGATCCCTACGCTAGGAATCATCATCCTCCCCTTCATGATGTTGTGGATAACAGCCGGCGGAGTCCGTGCCTGCAGCTCCAGCTTCATAGACTTCATAGTCCTGGACATACCATCGCCTTTCAATGCGATAATTTGGAGATAAACCCAGGTGGAATTTCGCATGCGATCTGACGTGCGCACTCTCACATTGGAATTCACAACAAGTTCCGGGGATGCATACATCTACGTCAACCATAATATCTCATGGGGCAACTACATATCATCCTTAACAGGACCCGCACATACACCATCCCAGGCAGAGCCGAAGAGACACCAGTCCACCACCGAGAGTGCAACACAGGAATGCTCGGACGATGTCCTAACTCTATCAGGTGACTTCAAGGAGGTGAAGATATTGCCAGGAAAGAGGTTCCGCATTGGGAAAGATCTGCCAGTCCCAACCAGAGATGCCCTCATCCACCTACTTCAAGCCAACTTGGATGTCTTCGCATGGAGCCCTGCTGACCTACCGGGTGTTGACTCCAAAGTAATCTCCCACAAGCTTAATGTTCTCCCTGATTTCACCCCTGTTAGGCAGAAAACAAGGGGCATTCCCCCAGATCCAAGGGAATTTGTACGTTCAGAGCTTAAAAAATTGCTTGATGCTAATATAATTAAGGAAGTTCATTATACCGACTGGGTCGCTAATATCATTCTGTTTGCAAATGAAAGAGGAGAATGGAGTCTCTGTGTTGACTACAAGGGAGTCAACATAGCATGCCCAAAAGATCCATACGCATTGCCCCCGATTGATCAACTCATTTATACAACCGCGGTACCCGGTTCTGTCCTTCTTAGATACTTACAGTAGATACCACCAAGTATATATGAACCCCGCGGATGCTATGAAGATAGCATTCATGACAGGCGAGGTCGTCTACTACTACGTGCGCATGCCGTTCGGGTTAAAAAATATAGGTGCAACATTTCAAACACTTATGAATCGAGTCCTCACAAATCAAATTGGTGGGAACCTGGCGGCCTATGTAGATGACATCATCATGAGAAGAGGAACCACATCGGTGTACTTGAATCACCTAGAAGAAACCTTTGGAAACTTGCGGACTTACAACATGAGGCTAAACCCAACAAAATTTGTGTTTGGCGTGGGTGAAGGTAAATTTTTGGGAGTTCATATCTCGCGAGCAGGGGTCGCAGTGAACCCAAAGAAGATTGAGGCTATCACAAACCTCAGAACCCCCCACGGGCTGAAAGATGTTTACCAGCTAGCCGGTAGGCTGATGATGCTTGGAAGGTTCATATCAAAATTATCAGACAAGTGCAGACATTTCTTCACACAGATAAAGTGACGAAAGCCCTGCAAATGGAGAGTAGATTGTCAGGACGCCTACGAAGCAATCAAAGAACACCTGAAGTAGCTACCAATGCTCAAATGCCCCCAGGCGGGCGAGGACCTGGTACTCTACCTATCGACAACCAGCACCAGTGTCGCCTCAGTGATACTCAGCGAAGAGGGCGATAAATAGTGGCTGATCTACTACACAAGCCACACACTACAAGTATCAGAAACTCGATACCCGGCCTTACAAAAGCTAATTTTGGCCCTGGTTTATGCCGCGTGCAAGCTAAAGCCATATTTCTAAGGCCAGGTGGTGACCGTGCGCACGGATCTTCCAATAAAAGATATACTACAACACCCAAAGCACTCAGGACACCTCGCTAAGTGGTGCATTGAGCTCAGCGAATACAACATCACCTATGAGCCTCGCAAGGTAATCAAGGGACAAGCCCTCACAGATTTCCTAGCGGAGTTCTCCGACGGAACCATAGAAATCGGGGAGGATCAAGAATCGCCAGAGCTAGCCCTACCAGAATGGTGCATGTATGTGCATGGCGAATCCAAGGTAGACTTACCAGGTGGGGGCATATACCTAGAAGGACCCTTGGGAATGGAAGCAAAATACAGGGTGATATTCTAGTTCCCCGTGACCAACAACATGGCGGAATATGAAGCCCTGATAGCGGGTCTGAGAATGGCGAACAAAATAGGGATTCAGAGACTCATGGTTCATAGCGATTCACAGCTAGTAGTACACCAAGTACAGGGGACTTAAGAGTGCAAGGACCCCATGCTGATGAAATACTTGAGACTCATCAAAGCTCTCATAACAGAGGTTGAAGAGGTTAGTCTCATCCACATACCAATAGCAGCCAACGCGAAGGCCGATGCCCTATCTAAGGGATGAATACCATCTGAATGTGAAACATTAGCATGACCCTCCATCGACATCCATACAACAGATATTAGTATCCTCCAAACACAGAAACTGGCTAACCTAGATTGGCAGACACTGATTATGAGACAGTTGTAGGGGCTTCCGTAGATCAGTTCTGATGACAAGAAAGCAGTGTGCAGTCGCACCACTCACTTTATTATCATAGACAATCTCCTATGGCATCGCGGATACTCGCCTCCCCTGAAAAGATGCATTAACACAGAAGAAGGACAACACCTGCTAGAAGAAGTTCACCAAGGAACATGCTAGGAGCACATTGCAGCCGACGCCCTCGCACACAAAGCCCTGAGGTAAGGGTATTATTGGCCAACAATGCTAAAGCAGGCAAAAGCCCTGGTGTGCAAATGTCGCCAATGCCAGCTTAACTCAAGGGTTCAGCGATTGTCGGTTGCAATATCGCCATCACTCACCTACCCTATACCATTCGCACTCTAGGGCCTTGACTTGATCGGCCCGATCCTAACAGCCTTAGGTCAATACCGATTTTGCATCGTTGCAGTGGACTACTTCACCAAATGGATAAAAGTGGAACCCCTCGTGACAATCACTTCCGAAAGAGTCATCACGTTCCTCTGGAAGAACTTGGTCTGCCAATATGGTAGCCCTCGCACCATTATCACGGACAATGGAACGTAGTTCACAAGCATAAAGGTTCAGGAATGGGCGGCTGAGAACAACATAAGAATGTTGTATGTGCCCGTCACGGACCGGTCAAATGGTCAAGTGGAAGTTACAAATCATACGCTCAAGGAAGGCCTAAAAAAGCTACTGGAAGGGGCAAAAGGATGATGGGTCTATGAATTACCTAGTGTATTGTGGGATTATCACACAATCCCACGAACCCCGACCGGTGAAACCCTATTCTCCCTGGTCTATGGAACAGAGGCCCTACTACCCATCGAAGCGGACCTACCTACCATCCGTATGATCAGCTTTATTTCTGATGACAACTCCGCAGGCCTGCGCGTAAAGTTTGACCTCCTTGAAGAGCTCTGAGAAGGCGCTCGACTCCACATGACAGCCCTCAAA
>JBBYHH010082681.1:0-15342 GCA_038382905.1 Daphne laureola
AAAAATCAAACAATTTGGCTTCCATAACTTATTTGGATGCATCAAATGCATCTCATTTGTTTAGTCACTTCATCCTTAATGTATCTTCAAGAGCTAAATTTCATTTGGTTCAAGAACAAAATCTTATCCTCACTATCCAAGACACGCCATTCCGATGGTTTTCTGGATCATCTTATTTGAACTTTTTCAATGAGACTAAGATGAAAGCAACTATGTTCCATCACTTGAGGCTTAGTTTTATTACTCTTGAACATCCTCAACTTTCTTTCGAACAAGTTCATCCACTTTTAGATCTTGCTCATGTTTCTCCATAGCAGCTAGAACGTTTTCCACACGAGTCACAACTCTATTTTAGTTAAGGTACTCCCTCTAGAGTAGATGCAGTTGCGCAACTAGTGTCCTTCTGACACTTGGTTGATATTTGTCAAGGATTGAACACAATGAGCCCAAATCATAACATTTACCATCTTTGGGGACTTATCCTTCACAAGAGATTGGTATTTTATTTGTATTAAAGACATTCATTTACTTGTGACTTACATCAAATGCACATAACCATATCTACTCATTCAAGAAAATCCGAGGATATGACTTATCCTCCCTCTTGAACCCATATTCCTTGAATATTATTCATTTTATGAATATGAGCTTAGCAACCCCTAAAAAGGCATATATCATTTAGGTTATGTGCCCTCTTCCTTCATAACTCGGGTGTAGGTGTATCCGGTCTTTTGAAAATTTGGGGCCTTAGAATTGTCCCCCTTTTGAATCCCGGATGCAGGTGCATCCGGCCATTTGAAATTTTAGGGTCTTAGAATTGCCCCTCTTTGAATCCCGGATAAAGGTGCATCCGGCCATTTAAAATTTTGGGGCCTTAGAATTGCCCCCCTTTGAATCCCGGATGTAGGTGCATCCGGTCATTTGAAATTTTGGGGACTTAGAATTGCCCCCCTTTGAATCCCGAATGAAGGTGCTTCCGGCCATTTGAAATTTTTTGGGCCTTAGAATTGCCCCCCTTTGAATCCCGGATGCAGGTGCATCCTGTCAATTAAAAAAATTTAGGCTTTAGAATTGCCCTCCTTTGAATCCCAGATACAGGTGCATCTGGCCATTTGAAATTTTTTAAGGCGTTAGAATTTCCCCCCTTTGAATCCCGGATGCAGGTGCATCCGGTCATTTGAAATATTTTAGGCTTTAGAATTGCCCCCGTTTGAATCCCGGATGCAGGTGCATCCGGTCATTTGAAATTTTAGGCCATTAGTATTGCCCCCATTTGAATCCCGGATGCAGGTGCATTCGAGCATTTGAAACTTTGGGGCCTTAGAATTGCCCCCTTTGAATCCCGGATGCTTTCCTTCAGGCCTTTGGTTATTTAATCGTCATGCCGAATGCTTTCCTACGGCTATGGCCGTTTAGCCCTGGCCTGAATCTCGGGATAACTTTTTTGATCAACGGTCTGGATCGACTTTCTAGCCACGTTTCGTATTCCTAGAGACTCTATAAATACTTGAGAAATGAGTTAGAATCTCCACTTCTCCTTCTTGATTCCCTTTCTTGCTCTAGTATTTCCTAAGCTTTCTAATAACGGATCACCCTAACCTCTATCAGACGGCGAGTTTGCTTAATGGACGGCAGCGTCGCAGTGGAGGAGATATCAGTTTACCGAAATTTGTACGGAGGCTAGCCGACACTTCTGATCCTTCCGATGATCTTCCAACGGAAGTCCTTTTCTACCGGCGGCACAAAGCAGCGGTTGACCAGATTGCTCGGAGTTTATTTTCATTCGGTCCGTCAGCACCGATAAGCTTCTTTAGACCCGTGATTTGAGGAAAAATAAATGGCTTCTTTTCCTGTGCCTTCTACTAGTCGTCCTTC
This sequence comes from Daphne laureola, assembly GCA_038382905.1. Lineage (NCBI taxonomy): Eukaryota > Viridiplantae > Streptophyta > Magnoliopsida > Malvales > Thymelaeaceae > Daphne > Daphne laureola. The sequence continues at coordinate 1,876 of JBBYHH010082681.1, forward strand.
GGATCTTTGCCTTCTAGACATGAAAGGTGTAGTACACGAAGGCTATTGGGCCGATGTCGAAGACTTTAAAAGCAGAGCTACTCCGAAATTGGTTCAGGAATGGCAGAAAACCTATTTTTTACCCCGGTCTATTTGTACTCAGGTTCCTAGTAATAAGTGTAAGGTTTATGAACCTGGTGTCGACTGGATGGTAGTCTTTAAGGCTCAACTTGAGTGCGGGCTTCATTTTCCTCCCCATCCTTTTCTTCATCAGCTGGCCCGAGCCCATCGGGTTATAGTCAACCAGTTTAGCCCGAATACCTACTGTCACATTAACGCCTTCCTGACCCTCTGTGGTGCATTCGGGGTTTCTCCAATTCTCCTGACTTTTATGCAATATTATAAAATAATGACCAAGGCCCAAAACTGCTTGCTACTACTTCGGTGCCCGAGGAACCTCTATAATAAAATATAATTTTACCTGGAAATGACCCCCCAGCCGAAAGGGTTGGCACAAAGAGTTTTTCTTCATGTAGCCCAATCCCTCCTAGAAGCTCCAGACTGCTTGGAAATTTGGGGATCTTCTCGACGTCAAGACCCCTTGGCGTTTAAACGACCCCATTTTGAAGGAAAATTACAAAAAACAATTATGCCAAACTTCGGCAACTTGTCAATTGGTTCGGCAAAGATCCTGGAGAACTATTCCCGGTGCCTATTCATTGACGTTTGATTACCCAGGGTGTTCTTACTCACCTTCGGTTAATAAAGGGTGACCTGGCTGCACTCAGGATTCGGGCTTGTGTTCCATCAGCTCGGGAGATAGCTCTGGTTCGGTGCCTCCGTCAAGAGATATCTCACGAGGATTTTTTCAAAGGTTCTTTTCTCCCCTTTGTATATTTTATTCACTCTAATATTAACTCTAATTTATCCTATCTTTTTTGCAGAGATGATTTTTTAGGATGATGAACCGGACATCAACTTCTAAGGTGTCTTCAAGAATCTTCTTGTTGGGTCATCGGCTCCAACTTCTGAGCCCAAACCAACCCCAAAATGAGCCCCAAAAAGGAAGAAGGGTTTGGGTTTGGGCGTGCCTGCGGCTGCTAACAATGAGGCACCTGAAGGATTCTCAGAGGCAGCTGATTTTGACATCCCTGCTCCGTCCGATGGTGAGGGCTCTCCTCCTCAGGGTTCTACTGAAAATGTGCTGCAGATTCCTCTTGGAGTTTCTATGGACCATGGTTATAAAGGCATGGAGGAGTTTGAAGCCAAGAGAAGGAAAATCACCCGAGAGAAGTATAAGGCTTTTGCCCCTGCTAGAGAGGCGCCCGAAGGTGTACTCCCGATAGAGTATACGTTAGGTAATAATAGATCAGTTAAGTTGACGTACCTTCCTTTCTGGCCAATCTTTTATAATTTGCGCCGGATGTTCAGGGATGATCCTCTTCATTTGTTTTCTTGTGTTCATTTTCGCACTCTAGGTCCGGACTAGAGAGATGTGCAAGAACAAAAGCGTCAACAAAGGGATGCACAGCTCCATACTTCGGGAGGGGATCTGATCTGTCGGGAACCCAGTTGGTTGGTCCATGAGGACCAAAGCCTCTTGGATGACCAAGATGCAAGAGTTATGGCTCCGGAGTTATGGGAGGGGATTACAACTGCCCGGACCATGGATGATCTTCAACCTCTCCTCCCGGACCTGGATGTAGCGGTTTCCAAGATGGATGTTAAAGCTTCTCAAGTAACTTGTCACTTCCTTTGATTTGTATATACCTTGTCAAACTTTTTTTTTTGCTGAGTTGCCTTTGGTTTTAGATCCATTGTGTGGCCGGATGGATTGCTCAGCTGGTTCAGGCTACTGGCTTCATTCGATCCTAGGCTGAGGTTCGGGTGACTCAAGCACTAACTGTTATTTCTAAGATGATCCAACGAATCAACATCTATGAGCAAGTATTGGTAGAAGGACAAGCCCGGCTGAGTCGTTCGAGCTCCCGATAAATGAGGTTCGGGAGAAGATGAAAAAGGTAGGGGCACAGAGGCTGAGGTGGCATCTTTTGAGAAGGCTGAGGCAGCTATGGCTAAGGTGATGTCTTCTCGAATGCTCCATCTAAAGGAAGCTAAGGACGAAGTCTATAAGCTCCGGGATGAGGTTAAGAAGCTCAAGAAGAAAGATGTCAAGTCTGCTGTCAACTTCACAAATTTGAATGATCACTACGAGCAAGACAAAAAGGTTCTTCAGGACAAGATCAATACGTTGGAGTCCAAGTTGAAGAATCGAAATGACAGGATCTCTGGGTACCGCCAGCAGATTATAGATGCGACTGTCTCGGCTGCGGGCAATTTCCATGAAGGATTATGTCTTGCCCGGAGACAGGTACTAGAGAGGAATCCTGGGGTTGACCTTTTAGGTCTTGACTCTAGGGAAGTGCGCACAATAGAACCTTCATGGTGCGGTCATTGGTGTGCTCGGTCATCCTCCTGGACTAGAACCGAACTTACTGCTTTGTTCCCGACCGTAAGGTATACTATCAGAGCCTTGCCCTCGATTAGTTGTCTTAATGTCGGCATTTCTTCTAAGTACTCTTTTATGCCTTCCCATGAATTCTGGCATTTGGGGCTCCATGCGAAACTGGCCCTTTGGGAAACCTTTTTTTCTTTGGTTAGTTTCTCACCCTTATTGACTCTGATCCTTCCAGGTTCGGCTCCTTCCTTGACTAGTAATTTAAAGAAGGGTCTGCATTTATCTCCGTACCTTGATATGAATCTACTCAGGGCTATTATTCACCCAAGCAACCTTTGTACATCTTTGATGGATGTTGGAGTTTTAGTATTCATGAGTGCTTCTATCTTTGCGGGGTTTGCATCTATGCCCCGTTCGGACACCATGAATCTGAGAAACATTCCTTCTTTTACCCCGAACACACATTTGTCCGGGTTAAGTCTCAGTTCGTACCTTCAGAACCGCTCAAAGACCTCCTCTATATCTTGAATTAGATCGTCCTCTTCCTTACTTTTGATAATGATATCATCGATGTAGACTTCCAAGTTTCGGCCAATTTGATCCCTGAAAATCCGATCCATGAGCGTTTGGTAGGTGTCTCCGGTGTTCTTGATCCCGAAGGGCATCCTTTTATAGTAATGAATGTCGAACTCACTGATAAAAAAGGTTTTTTCCTCGTTTGCGGGATTCATTCGGATCTGATGGTACCCGCTGTAGGCATCCATAAAATGTCCTACGTGTCCGGCTATCAAGTCCACCAGTCTATCTATTGGTAGGGTAGGATATGAGTCCTTCGGACAAACGTCATTTATGTTGTTAAAATTGATGCACATGCGCAGCTTGTTGCTATCTTCTCTAGTGGAGACCACCGGGTTACTTAACCATTCGGGATACGAGGCTTCCCTGATGACGTCTGCATGGAGTAGCTTTAAAATTTTCTCCTTGATGAAGGTTCTTTTGATGGGGGCATTAGTACACTTCTTTTGCTTTATCGGCCTTGCGTTCGGATCAACATAAAGATTGTGTTGAATTATTTTAGGATTGATCCTTGACATGTCACTCGAAGAATAGGCGAACAGATATTTATTCAACTGAAGTAAGCTTACAAGTTTCGATTTACCCTCGGGAAGATTACTCTCGATTCAGGTGGATCGATCTTCTGTAAGCATGACCTCTTCTGTGATCAAGTCTTCATTTTCTCCTGCTCTCAGATTCTTTTTATTCGGGTTATCAGCCTTCGGGTGCTTCTGACTGATAGCCATTACATCCTTTGCTCCCTTTTAATTGATGTAGATGGACCCATCGCCTTTTTCAATTTCAAACGTCACTGTCAAGTACTGGACATCGCTCCTCATGTGAATGGCCCCTTGGGTTTCCCTACCGATGATAGCATTGTACGTCGAGGGCACATCAATGACTAACCATTTGACCATTAGGGTTGTGTGCCGGATCTCCCCATCTGGACCTGAACCCATAATCATGGTTGGGAGTTCGATGCACCTGAGGACAGGTAGCTCATCTGGTCCCACTCCATACGTAGCAGTTTTCACTGGGGTGAGCTTGCTAGACTTGAGATTCAGTCCTTTGAATGTTTTAGAGAACAGAACATTTGCGTTCGAGCCATCATCTCAAAGGACATTTTTAATGTCAATCATCCCGATTCTGATCGTGATGACTAGTGGGTCATAGTGCGGGATCTTTACTTCTGTGCGATCTGCCCGCTTTACTTTGTCTGAGGGGACACCGTAGCTAAGGGATGCAACCTCTCTAGCCTTCCTTTTTCTTTCGTTAGACCTGAGGGTAGTGGTGATGGTGTTGATCATACCGGTGGCTGGCCCGAGGGCTTTTTACATCTCATGTCCGAGTCTGATTCCCCATTATCCCTTTTTTCCTTTCCATGGGATTTCCTTTCTTTCGATGGCAATATCAGGAATTGCGTCAGTAAGCCTTTTTTGATGAGGTGTTCGATGTACCTCTTCAGTTGGTAGCATTGTTCGGTGTCGTGGCCATTTTTCTGGTGGAACTGATAATACTTCCCTTTGTTCCGTTTGACCCCTTCGGGCATGGTTCTCGGCCAGCTCACATTTCCCTCCTTTCTTAAGGCAGCTAAGACCATGGTTCGGGATGCGTTGAGAGGGGTCAGTGATATCGGTTTTCTGATCTCTTTTTTCTGCCCTCTATATCCTTCTGAGCTTCTAGGACTTGGGTTCCCACTTCGTTCTTCTGTCCTGAGCTCCCGAGCCTCTCTAACCTCGAGTTTAACTTCTCATTGGGATAATAGCTCTTGGGCTATCATATCCTCATGAGTGACCGAGTACATTTCTTTTACGGAAGTGGGGTTCTTCCTAGATAGCTCGTAGGCCAATCTCGAGTTTGGCAACAAAGCTTTAACAAACGTCATGATGCGAATGTTATCAGTGAGGTCGGGTGCATACACCGCTTCTCTATTGAATCTCTCAACAAATTCCTGAATGCCTTCATTCGGTTTCTATTTGATGTCAAACATTTGGATCGCTCGCTTTGCTGACCTCTTGCTCTCAATGAAGTGGGTCGTGAATTTAGTAGCAAGTTCCCTGAAGGAAGAAATTGAATCCGAGGGTAGGGCATTAAACCAGTTGGAGGTCGGGCCTCCGAGGGCTACTTCCAAACACTTGCATAGTGTGACTTCATCTGCTCCTTTCAACTCCATTGCTCTTTTATACTTACTGATGAATGGATCTGGGTCACCCGTGTCGTGGTAGATTTTCAGAGGATGCAGAAGGTTGAATATCCTTGACATTGGGCTTTCCTGGATCCTTCGAGTGAACGGACCTTCTTCATTCGTGGATCCCCAAGGTTTAGCTTCTGATGTCCTCTTAGGATCCCTTTCTAGTTCTTCCAATCTCTGAGTTAACTGCATGATGACCTTATCTCTCGGATCTTCCCTTGTCAGTCGTTCGGGTCTTGGGGATCGGTCCCGGTTCCTTGGTGATCGAGATCTCTGAACTTCCCTTCCCCTCGGGTAAGGATGGTCGATGAGTTCCAGACTGGGAGTCCGGGATCTTCCAAGGCGGGGGCCGTGGTTGGAATGCGACGTGACTGATCTATTCCGGGAATACCTCATCCTCCGTTGTCGATTCTATTTTTCCTCTACCATCACCATTTTGATGGTTCTGATTAGGGCTGGATCCGGGATATTTGATGCTTGCCTGAAATTGCTCCTGTCTAGACTTGAAGAGGCTCTAAGGCTAGCTAGTTCATTGGTTGGACCGGCGGATGTGCCATCGGTCGTGCTTCTGGTGTACTCTGGGTCCGAACCTTCGGTGAAAGGGTTCTCACGTTCAGGTCGTGCTTCATGGGAATGGGATGCCCCCACCAACTGCTGTATGTTGGCATTCTCCTAGGGGCTTCCACCGTTCCCACAGAAAGCATCATTTGGTGGAGGCTCTTCAGTGGGGACCACCATGCTATTAAGTCGCTGCCTTCTGGTCTTGATGATATTCAGCTCCATCTCCATGTCTTGTTGTTAACCTGCGCAGTTGACAGAATCTGTAGACCACACCGGAGTTTTACTCGGTGGTGGGTCCTCTGATGCTTAAGTCAGTATAATGGGTAGAGAGAATGTGTCAGACATTGGGTAGAGTGAATAGTTACCTTAAATGAATGAATGATGCAGGCTTATATAGTCTTGTCTAATAGAGTGGCACATCCGTAATACTTTGATAGGAAAGAGGTAGAAGGTGTCAAAGGACAGGTGGCAAATGTATTCTAAATACAAACCATCAGGTCATAAGACGTTGTGGGCATGACCTCGGCTTGTGAACGGGTGCGTTCGGGTATGGTGTCCTCAGCCGATTTTAATAGGCCCTCTTTCCTGGGTTGCTGACTCAAGTATTTTTGCGGGCTTTTTGGGTCTATGGACCCACTTTGGGCCTTGAAGACTTGGTTTGGGCCTATCGGTCGTCACATATCTTGCTGTAGTTTCACATGAGTAGTGAGAAGTTTCCTGCTCTTCTGTGGTATCTTGGCATGACAAGTTGCTAGAGATCTCCAGGTGTAGGGGTAAGATTATACAAGTAGTAGGGAAATCTAAGCTTAATGAGGGTGGAAGGGCGTAAGAGATCTACTACGACCCCAGACCCATCTTGTGTCTGGTAGTGAAGCATCGAGAGACCTTTACCGGATAGATCACAATTTCACTAGGTGTTCAGAGGACTGTAGTGAGAGCACATCATTCCTCATAAGGGATGCCCTTTGGACTGCGTCAAGGGCCTTTCAGACTGGGAATCGGGTGAACGATAATGCCCCTCCCCCCCCCCCCGAGTGTCTAGGTTGCAAAATCTTGTAGAGTTACTGTGAGGGAGAAAGGGAGTCAGGCTGGGAGGTCACTGTCTGATATTTATCTAACCCCCTTATTAGTATTATCTTGAACTAAATATGCTCTAGTTCCCTTGCTTTGCTTCGTGAGCATATGAGGCTTTAATTTTTGTATTTTTATTTATGTTATTTCTTTTAAGCATTTCCATTTCAACACACAATCCTTGATTTTCCCTAAAGAGCTCATCTCTCTTGGGTTCGATCCCTTACTCAACGCCATGTGCTCTAGATGACACAACAATGGTAGTAAGGTGTTATAAATTTATTTGCTTCATTTCAAGTGTTCTTTAGAGAACGAGAGTTCCTAGAGTTCGTCACACTTGGAAGGGAGTAAAAACACCTTTGATCATAAACATCATCACACGTGGAAGCCAAGGTACCATTTCATATCTAAACATTTGATTGAAGATAAAAAGGTAAAAATCCACTCTTGAACTTGAATGTTCTAGCTAGAGGTTGTGAATTGTCTTGATTGCCTTGTCTTTCCTGTTAAGCATGTTTGCTGAATGTGTAATGATGTATGAGGCCTAAGCATGTTGGACTTACTTCTTTCCATGATTTATGAGCCTTATTTGATGAAAAGAGAGCATGAACTTGAAATTGATTGAGAAAATGCAAAATTAAGCTTCATGTCATGTATTCTAGATCATGAGCATTCTTCACATCACACTTGTATGTTGCATTGATGATTTCCACAGTGTGGTGTCGTATTGACATGTGATATGTGATCAGTGTACAAACCTGTATACTTTTCCACTACGTTTAGAGCATTAAACTCATCAATTTTGCCTGCTTTTATTATTAAATATGCACTTAACTTATGAATTCTTAAGATTTGTAGGTGCGTACATTTGGAGGTGATTAAGAGCTCAATATGCATAATTATCCATTAAAAAGAGAAGGAGAACAAGTCTCAAGAAATGCTGGAGGGACCCCAATTGCACCAAGGAAAAAAGAATGAGGACTAAAATGCAAGTGGTGTAACTTGGGGGGTTGGCGCGAGTGAGAGGCGCTAGTTCTCATTCCTAGAACTAGCGCCTCCCACATTCGAGGCGTGAATCCAGGGCGCATGAAGAGGCTCCCCTAAGGCGCAAGATTTCCTAAGGCGCACAAACTTGCGCCTCCATGGCGCAAGAAGAGGAGGCCAGGCGCATTACGAGGCGGAGGTACTTGCGCCTCTACCAAGATGAGGCGCAAGTCCCTAGGTGATGGAACTTGCACCTCAAAGGCACAAGTTTCCCTTCCGGACGTGATTACCAGGTGACCCAAGGAATAGGTCTTGCGCCTCATGCATTTCCAGCTGCACCCACGGGTTTGTACGGAGCAAATGGACGAATTTCATTGGTTATCAACTTGTATTACCTATTCTACCCTTCCCTACTATGTTTTAGGTGAAATTAGGTCAAGGGTAGGTTAGGTAGGTAGTAGTAATATAAATAGACTCCTAGGGGTTCATTTTGAAGAGTGAAAACATAGTAGTTAAATTCAAGTTCAAGATTGGATATAGGGTTTCTCTCTTTGATCTTAAACCCTAAGTTTAAATTAGCTTCTTGAGCTAAGCACTTTTAGCCCTTCAGCCTCTATTTCAGAGGGGTTGAAGGGCTAATCTATGGAGAAGCTTTTTACGGGTGTATTCTAACATTACTCTGCTTTTATTTCTTTAAGTGCTATTATCTGCTTTCATGTCTATGTTCTAGCAGTAATAGAGTATGATCATGCTTGTCTTAGTAATATCATTCTTAGGTTGCAAGTTATATTTCTCCATGACTATTTTAGTAGATTTTAGTCTTTGAGCATGTGTTGCAGAATCATGCGTGTTTTCTGATCACCTACACTGGCATGCGACTTATCAGTTCGATCGGGATTCCGAGAGGACCTCGATCGACATAGCCCCAGGACCAATTGATAGCCTTACTTGGAGCTCGAGAGGGCATGAGTAAGTATTTATTGGTGATTAGTTAGGAGTTATAATGCCTCAGAGAGATCACCCTTGGACCACGAGAGTGGCCAGGAGGTGAACCCTTTTATTCGATCGGTGGACCGCAGTGCCCGAAATGGGAGCGAGATGAAAATAGTAACTCACCTCACTAGGTAGAATTCGAGATTTATTACATGCTTCCTCACTTAGTATAATTGCATGAGTAGAGTAGTTAGGTTCTAAGGTCTTGTAGGAATGGGTGGTAGTTCGTGATATGCTAGTGTATCTAGGAGAGTGTCATAGAGTCCGGTTCTAATGAATCGAACAATCACTAAGATTCAGAGATGACCTCGGTCGTCGGTGAATGGTATTAGAGATAATCCATGCTTTTAGGACACAACTTTAGTTCCACAGGCATGTTGCTTAGGACACATAGTAGTATTACAAGAGCCCATGATTGTTAATCCATAGATGATGCTAGTTCTTCCCCTCCATGAATTATTGCATCTTCTTGCTTCTCCTTTGTTTTCATGACTCATCATTCTTCCATGATTCCATCTCTCTCACTACTATCCGCATTGCATTCATTGCATACCTACTGCACAAGTAGTTTACTATCTGACTTAGATGCTTGATTCTCTTGGGTTTGATCCCTCATTCTTGAGCCACTGTACTATGATAAGACATTGTTAGGGCTAAAATGAGGTGTTTATAAATGTATTTTCTTAGTCAAGTGTTGCTTGAGCTTCATTCTGATTTATCACCTGTAGAGAAAATTCTGACTGACAATATGTATGCTTCATGACATGACATCTTAGCTCTTAGCTCAATTCTAATATTGCACTTTCTCACACGATGTTTCTCTTACACTCATGACACATGCTTAGGTGTGCATTACATCCATGGTAACTTGTATGTCCTGAACCTTTATGATTAATTGACAACATACAAGTTACAAATGACATCTATGAGTGTGAATGTTGTACTTACGTTTTGTGATTCACACTCCCTACCATGTGTTAATTTAAAAATATTAGGTACTTTGAAAAGAGGAGATGGACCAACACTTCAACTTTGTGGAACTCCGGGCGTAAGTAGTTGTTGCCCGCACTTCAAAGGCACGAAGGGGGCCGCTTTTGGCCCCCAAGGTATGACCTTCTGATTCTCCTGTTCTTATATCTCCTTCATCGCATGAGGACTTCAATTTAGGTTTCGGGGTGATTTGGTGTATTGATTGATGGAGATTTGTTGATCATGCCTTTGATAAGTATTGAGTTCTAATCACTTACCAACTACCAAAGCATCTAGCTTTATTCTTATAGGATGTACATAATTTCTTTTAAAAAACAAATCCCTAAAAATTAAAACAATTCCTAAAAATACAAAAAAAATCAAAAAATTGAATATTCTTGTAGGCAAGTTGTATGTAGAATATGATGAGTGTTGTATGTTTCCAGTAATGGGATTGCATGTTTAATAAGATAAATTGAGTTTTCTAGAGATAGAACTTTCTTGTAAGATGTCTTGTTGAACTTTCTGTGAAATCTTACTTTGAGTATTGTATGGTCTAAATTTAGGACTAAAGTTGGTGCTTGAGCATGAAAAACTTCACATAGGAAGGCTGGAAAATTAAGTTAATGGAAATTATAGGAAACTTGATTTAGCTAGCTTGTGAATGGAAATTTGCTAGGTGGGGTATAACGCTTATACTCTAAGCTTAGTCATTTAGAATGATGGTTATGGTCATGGGCATCAAAACCATGGCTTGGCCTAACCCCTTCTTCCGAGTGCGAGCTAAAGGTACAAGTATGTGTTAAATTGCACCTTAACATAGTAGAACTTCGGATGATACTTAGACATGTCATCGGCTACACCATTCTCATGGCCTATAATCCCTCTCCTAGGTACCTATCTTAAGAACTCAGGCAACCATCCTCACACTTAGAATAAAAGGGTGTAAAAATAGAAAAACACCGCAAAAGAAAAGAAAAATGTGTAAAAATAGAAAAACACCACAAAAAATGAGTGAGGTGAATAAAGAAGAAAATAGAAAAAGCAAAAAAGAGAGAATTGAGAGAAATAAAAAGTGTTGAGCAATGAGCAACCCACATTCACTTGCTAAATCTTGGAGCTAAACGAATTCCATTAAAGTAGGAGTATATGCTTTCCATAGAAGTATTAAGTGCTCAAGTACAATGTGCCTCTTTGATTTTCTCCATGCAATCTTGCTAGTAATTCTTCACACATTATTCATTTGCACAATTCCTTGAGATGTAGATCTGTCTTTAGAAGCATTCAAATTATCTTGAATATGTATGTTCCTAGTTTACACACACACTTTGATTCTCTTGATTTGCCTACACCAAAAAGATTGTATTTCTGTAAATACTTTAGGAGCCTTTGAATTTTTTCTTTCCTAGATATTGTCGTTGCTCGGGACTAGCAACGATCTGGGTTTGGGGGTATGATGTATGTTCAAACACACCCACATTTCCTTGGTGTTTAAGGCACAATTATCATCATCTATGCCTATATTCCATTGTCATTAGTGCATTTTACTTATTCTGTCTTATATTTTGTAGATGCAAAGCATTGATGTGAAAATGGAGTTAAATAAGCATAAATTGGAGGTTTGGGATGAAGTTTTACAAGTTGCGGAGCATCGAGGATCATCACGAGCTGAATTGAGGAGTTGGAGATCAAAGAAAGAGATTGAGAGGGCCAAATTGCATATTTGGAAAAAGTATGGAGAAAAACCGGAGGAAAGTCGGTGCTACTTCAAGGAAGCAGTTTGGTGCCTCAAAGTGGCATTGTACACAAGCCAAGGCGCTGGTCTCAGGCCAGGGCGCAAGGAGGTGCTAGTCTAGAGCACCCAGGACATTCCGAGCGTTAGCCAAGGCGCAAAGGGGCACCACTTCAAGGCATAACTTAAGGCCCAAATATTGGGCAGGGTGCGACTTCCTGATGCTAGTTTGGCACCTCCAACTAGCCTCGTGTGCATTCTCTCTCCTTTCAGTTAGATGTCATTTTCTCGGATGTACCTTTTGTAACCAAATTAGAGGCCAAGATTAGGACCATTTTATGCTTTAATTAGTTGTCTATGATGAACAAATTGTCTAGGGTCATTTACAACATTAGTAGGTAGTATATATAGACAATTAGGGTAAGTTTCTACCAGATTTTGGAGGACCTACAAATTTGCTAAGGATCAAGAGCTTTTTATGGATTTTGGAGCATCATCTATAGGGAGATCTTGGATTGCTTCATGCCCTATTTCTTTATCTTTTAATCATGTTTTATCCTCTAACCATGCTGATTATATTGATTAGTATGCCTATTAGTGAGTAGTTGTTCATAATCTCTTAGGGTTTGCTTGCCTTAGGGGGTAATCCATGTTTAGCATGATTTCTATGATTAGATATTGAATCTCTAAGCTTGTTTCATCATTTATCATGTATGTGGAGTACTAGTCCTACCTTGACATGCTACTAGGTATTCGATGGAATGTTCGAGAGAGCTTCCATTAGATTAGACTTAGAAGATTTAATTGGTAGTTCATCTAGGAATTTGAGAGAACCTTAGATGATCTATTAGTAACTATTGCTTGCGTTGTAGAACTCAAGGTGTTTGTTGGTGGAGCATGAGAGTGCCCATAGTGGATATTCTAGTGAGATGGAGGACGGTGTTCTGAGAGGAAACCGGACCAATTGATGTGCATGTCTAATTATGGATTGCTAAACATGGAAAATCCCCTTAAATAGATCAATGCTACCATAAGAGAGTTTTTAATATTAATTAATCTTTGTATTTTCCTAATTTATGTTTTTGCCCTTTTGTTCCTTGTTGCACAAGCTACTAATTTTATCACATCTTCATTATTGTTACTGTTCATATTGAAATTCACCATCATCACACACATCCGCTATCATATCTGTAGATAGATTACACATTAGACATTAGAAAATTAACCCTATTCTCTCTTGGGTTCGACCCTCACTTGTGAGCCATTATTCTACAATTGATTAGATTATGCTAGTGAGATTTATATGTATTAAATTTAAAAGCGATTGATTGTTGCATACTTTGTTGCATCACCTTCGCACACATCATCTACAATGGATAACCTTACACTTGGGTATGGGGGTTATAAATGTAAAACTTGATTCTGAGCATCAATTTCATATCTAAATGTCGCGCATCAGATATCCATCAATAAATGCGTTATTATAACATAGTTCATAAACTTTCAATAACTATAGTTTGATTTAAACTTACAAAAATTCTAAATAATGGTCCTCAAACTTTTCAAAACTTTGCAAAGTGACCATGAAAAATATTTCTGAACTCTTTCAGAAAAGTAAAAAGAGCATTAAAGTTTCAAAAAATAAAACTTTAGTCACCATTTAGTAGGGGTGTAAAATGAATCGAGCTGCTCGCTAGCGAGCTCGAGCTCCAATCACGCCAAACGTGCTGAACTTTACGAGCCACAAACTCAAGCTCGAACACAAATTTTGATTTGAGTTACTAAACGAGACGAGTTCGAACCTTAGATGTTCGACTCGAACCCGTTCGCGAGCCTTATCGTGCCATTCTGTAGTTCCAATTTTACCCGTAAACCAAATTCCAGTTATCCCAAATCAATTCCCAACTACTCCTATACTCCAAACCCCTCAACAGCTTCAGATCCCACAACTGACTCCCGCCGAATCAATTCCCT
>JBBYHH010082792.1:0-15342 GCA_038382905.1 Daphne laureola
ACAATGTCATGCTGATAGGCCTTACTTAACATGAACGCTCCATAAAATTCTGCTCGAGACACAAGTGGGCTTGGCTTACGAAGTTGCGCCTTTAAGCTTGAAGTTCAAGCATGCATTTAATAATTTAAAGCAATCCATAAACACATATACAAACTGTGTGAAACATTTTGTTAAATAAAAATCCAAGAAAACCTACGGATGCTATTGTTCAGTTGATTATTTGTTTTTGTTCTATTTATGATCCTATATATGGATCAGTTGCCCAAGAAGTCTTGTTGGTTGGTAAAAAACAATTGCCCCGTTGTATTTAAGAAACATAAGTTATTCCTCTCAGTTTTTCTGAAACCCACAGTTCCACTATTGCCATCCTTTTTTGGTTGCTAAACTCCTGATAACTGATGAGAGTGTCAAACAGAAGTAATTGGCAACAGGAAAGAATGCCTAGCAAAGGACATAGCTTTCTAACGTACTCCCTCGCTTTCTCGCTTTTGGAGTGAGAAATTTTGTCAAATTCTGACAGTCCGCCAAAAGTTGGCTCATTTTTTTTTATAGTTTCACAGTATTTAATCTATGATTTTTTTTATGAATGTTTAGACATTGAAAATCAAATTTCATGTGTAACACAATTTGAAATCTAAATTTTCTAAATATATTTTTTCTGAATTTTTTTAAACTATTATCATTGTAAAAATTTGAGTCAAACGTTGAACCTTGAAACAATAAAGTCAAATGGGCCAACTTTTGGCGGACGGAGGGAGTATAAACTATAAAGTAAGTGGCCAAGATTTAATGAAGGTTTTCCGTCTTTCAGATAACCTGAAAGGATATTGTAATAGGTTTTTAAACTTGATGAGGGCAGTAGTATGTTCAAAAAACCTCAGCACGCAATTGTCATTCATCAAACTGAAAATAGCTCCTTGTCGCTTATGTAGAGTATCGAAATCTCAAGAATTCAAAGACCTATAACATCAACGGAAACCATGCTTTAAGTTGCTTCTCTTCTACCGTTTTCAGGCTTGTTCTTATTAAACAGAATTTATAAGAGGGCCTCTCACATGGTTCAATTTTAGCTGCGTAACCTGGAGGTCATGGATCCAAGTTTTGGAAACACTCTCCTGACAGTGAAGATGAAGCGGAAGGCTACTTGTAATAGACCAAAGTTTGGGTGCGACACTTTCCTAGACCCTGTGCATATGGAAAGGTTTGTGGATTGAGATTTGAGAAACCAATTTTCCTCTAAAGGTTTTAAAAGCCTCATTAAACCAGCATCCATGTAATCGAGCACGACCGTACTGTCCAAAAACAGAAAGCAACTCTTCTGAAATGTTGATATGGTGTGCCACAATCACCAAATAACATATTTGCTAACAGTGAAGCTCTAGTTTACAGATTGGTTTGCCATTTATGAGGACTAATTGAGTGACAAAGTAGCAAAACGAATGCAATTAAGTTCACCTAGACTAGTGTATACTTCATGAAGGGTCAAAAACAAATTTTACTATATACCTTCATGGCAAACTTACAAATTTTGATCACCTTGTCAGACATAAATGCAGGAAAAACCAGGAAGACAAGTATAGACAAATGCAGAAACGTCTGTGCAGAAATAAAGTGCTGTCACAACTCACACGTACTTATCTATCAAGTGTTAAGTCCACTAAGCTAAACAAGAAAGATTCCGATGCATATATGAGTTGGTCAATTAAGATAAAAAAAATTATAATGGAGAACATGCACACATATAAAATTGTTCCAGGAGGAGAAGTACATGCTAAATGATCTCAGTAGCTTCTTTACAAGGCAAAACATAAACTCATTCCTGAAGGCATTAACACTTACCAGCTACCATGTTCAATTGCATCCTCAATCGCAACATCCAGCATCTCAATCTTTGAAGGGTGAACAAATGCAGTCTCCAACAAAATGCCTTCAGGATACCTGGACTAAATGGGAGTACATAACAAATTTTAGTTGACTGATTGAACATAATCTCCATTTAGCGAAACCAACTCAGAGGACACCAAACACAGCATAACATTTTTAAGTGTGAAACATTACCTGCAGAAACTGAACAGGCTGAGAAATTCCAAGATTGTTCAAAGTCTCGTAGTTGATAAAAGAATTCTGCATTACATAAAACTGTCAGTTGTCAATTGAAGTATCAAACATAACAACCTAGCATTCAACATTTATGTAGCCAAACACTTGTATTAGCAATCTCAACAAAATTTAGAAAGAAAGAAAGAAAAAAGGCAAAAAAGACATGAGCAACTTTATCAAAAGATTCTTGACAACTAGTGGGTAACACTCTTTACCTGTGAAAAGAACGAATCTACGCATTCCCTCTGAGCTGCAGAAAAAACCTGTAATAAAATCATTCAGTTATCAGTGCTTTTTCCTTCAAAGACTTCTTTTTCTGGTGTGGACTGTTGAACTCCATTTGTGACCACTTAACTACGTAATGACCACATAAATTACAGATCTAAAAAAACAAAAAACAAAACAAAATTCATATCACTTACTGTTGGTGTCCACTGGACTCCTGCACGAAGCGTTCCAAGAAAATCACCTTCCTTCAACAGCACATTGAAAAGAGATTGCAAAAAGGAAGGATCAACAGCTACCCCACTAGCCCCTTCCATCTCTTTCAGCAGATGCTGCAAAGTGCTCCACAGCAACGACAAATTTGTAGGAACCGTGATACCTCTAGCCGCACCACGAACCACAGCAGTAACACGAGCTACATAAGCTGGAGTGTACAACTGACCTCCTTTGAGCCTACCTTTCACCTATTGAACCCAAAAACATGCAGAGAATGGAGTGATTCCAAAAGCAGCAATCTCTCCATAATGCACATAGAAAAAGAATTTACCAGGGTTCCAAGGCGAGGCTCCAAGATAGATGCCACCAACTCAGAGCCGACTTGCAATTGAGCAGCAAGTTCAGCTATAGCAATTTGACTACACTCCTGAAGTCTCTCATTAATCTCTTCAGCAACAGAATCCCAGTAAGACTGCGATATTACTTCACCTTGAATCAGCATAAGCCCCGGATCCTGTGAAACCACCTGCTGTGCCTGTTTCTCAACATGGTATAAGTCCACCCCAATAACATCCGCAAGATCAATTAAAGAAACCCGGCCAAGTTTGGTGATCTCCGATAATATCTCACTCCTCAAATGCTCCTGTAACGCCAAAGCATCACATGCAAAACATCCGGAGAAAAAGTAATTACAAAAAAAGTCTAATAACACGACGATCACAGAGAACAGTTCATTTCCTGGAGTAGTATCATTTTCAATGGAACAAAACACGAGACATGGCGTACCGGAGTTATGTATTCTTTGCCTGAGACGGTGTGGAGAAGGTCGAAATCAATGATGTGAAGCTCCTGAAGCTTCTGAACTAATTCAACTACGTTTCGCTCCGCCAATCGAAAGCTCGATTTCGCCTGTTGAGCGAACTCAAATTGCCTCTGCAGCTCCAGCAACTCGTCGTCCATCTTGCCGAAATGATGATTTTCAATCGAGTCTGATTCTCCAAACTCCCCACTCCTTTAAGCGGTGATTTTGCCACTTGTTTACCCACAACCGAAAAGTTAAATTACAAATAAAATAATAAAAAACCGATATTTGTTTAAATTTTAGAGTCGCTTTATAAGATTTCAATTTAATTACATAGAATGTCACTCCATCAAAAATAAACGGACAAAGCAGTCAACATGTCACGTGTTCACTAATGTGTCGTCCTTCTTCCTTCCACATCAGTAGAAAACTAATCAATAACAAAAAATAACCAATTTATTTCCTTCCTTTCAAAGTTGACGATCCTCACTCAAAAACTTATGACATTTATCCTATAATTTATGTTACACATCATTATTGTTCAAACTTTGCGATAAAATCTACCAAGTTGTGAACAAGATGCTACCATTCAACAAATAAGATGTGAACTTTTCAAATTATGAGTTGAAATTATCAAAACTAAAATATCAACAACTAGAATTACAGTTGAATTCAGCTGCATTGTTTGCATTGTTCTTGAGTATGGTTCTTTCTGTATTTGATTTAATCAATAAATCTTATTTTAGATGAAAGGGAAACATAAACAAATCACAAATTATTTCAATCATTTCTCCTGGTAATTGCAAACTTTAAAGTGAGGTTACTAGTTTCTCTTCACGCCATCAACAATCATCTACATTATATGTCTAATAGCAAAGATGTAATACATGCAAATGTATGTATGTGTATATATCACCAAATTCCCTCATCAGAATCAAGCGAAAACAACATTTCTCCCTTGATTTAGAGGGATGCTACATGAAAGTTTGCACCACTATATGATATCATTTTAACCGCAGCTTAAAGGAATCTATTATCAGGTTAAAAGTATTTTGCTTCTCTCACGTTAGCAGAAGAGGATAGAGCATGACTAACATGAAAACCATGTATTCTTCTAGGAGTACAAATGAGAATGCAGCAAAACAAGCTCCACTCTCCAAGATCTTACCTCATCATTAACAGAGAAATCCAAAATTAAAGACCGAAATTTATAGCTAATAAAAGTATAATCTAAGAATTTCATGGATATATTTGTTTAACCAATACTCAAGTTAGTCATATTGTACCTTGCGAAACAGGAAGGAAGACTAGTGACTACTTCAATTTCATGATACGGTAGTTGGAGAATTGTGATCCAATAGTAAGAGAGTCGTTATCGCACTTTAGAAAAAAAAAACTATTTAGTTTAGGAAAAAAATGATACACTGTAGAAAAAAAATGATCCCAGCAAATGATGTAATTTAGAAAGAAAAAAAACTATCCATTTTAGAAAAAAAAAATTGATAGATTTTAGAAAACAAATGATCCCAGCAAGTGATACACTTTAGAAAAAAATGATACACTTTAGAAAAAAAATGATCCCAGTAAGTGATGCACTTAAGGAAAAAAAATGATCCATTTTAGAAGAAAAAAAATGATACATTTTAGGGAAAATTTGATTCCAGAAAGTGATCC
Organism: Daphne laureola; assembly: GCA_038382905.1. NCBI lineage: Eukaryota > Viridiplantae > Streptophyta > Magnoliopsida > Malvales > Thymelaeaceae > Daphne > Daphne laureola. The sequence continues at coordinate 5,018 of JBBYHH010082792.1, forward strand.
ACTTTAGAAAAAAATGATACACTTTTGAAAAAAAATGATCCCAGAAAAAAAAATCGACTCATTTATATAAGATGACAAACTTGTAAATAAATTAAAAAATGAAACTTTTGGGATACGCTTTAAGAAAAAGCGCATCCTAACCTCGACCTAAATTTTAAGTCCCATTTATTTTAGAAAATCTTCAATTATTCATCGTCTAGCGTGAGTGAAACATTCAATTACACCGTGTTTATGGTATTAGTTGATTTAAAAAAAATTAACAGTAATTACATTAACTATATTCCAAAATAATTAGGGAGCCGCTCGAGCTCACCTGTGGTGGAAACAGTATGGACTGGTCTGCGTTTTTGTGCCCTAAACTTGTCTGCGTTGTGGCGTTGACGAGATCACTGCTAGATGAGATGTTTGAATTTTTTAATCATGTTTGAAATTTTAGTGTTAGTTTATAATTTTGTAAAATTATAAATTAAATTGAGAAACAAACTTTTTTTTAACAAAAGTTTCTATAATTTTTTGACAAAATTTTAATCAAATTTTCGGGGGAAAATCTATTTATTTTTGTATTGTTTTGAAAACTTTTTTAATGTGGTATTAGTATTAGAGATTTTATAGAAACTTCAATTTATTTCTACATTTGACTTTAATGTAATTAGTTTTTCAGTATGACATTATTAATCATAATATTATAGGGTTATTTTAAAATACACATTGCTTATCGATAATAATGACTTGAAAAAAAAAAAAACTTATGGTTATGTTTAGAACATTTCAGAAACTGGATAAGTAAATTTCAGCATTTTCCTAATATTTTCCGTTATTAATTTATGGAGTTTTTTAGGGAAGTATAAATTTGCAACAAAATCGTATTTTAAAATCATTTTTTCAACTAACTTCTATTTTGGTGCATATTTGCAATAAGTTCTATTGTTCAGGTATATCCCACGCAATTTACTCTTATCTTGCCATAACTTGTCTTTATTGCATCCAATATTACCCATCTGAAAAAAAAAATGATGATTCATTTTAAGATTAGTGGAGAGGAAATGAAAATCTTATAAAGCCCTACTTCTTAACGTGAAGATAAAGTAATAAAGTTGGTTTTAGAAACTTTCCTTCTGAGGGAAAGGTCACAATTACTTCTTCAAAGAGCTCACAGTTTTGGACCTTTGATGTATACTTTTATTTTTCATTAACACCGAATTATAAATTTAATATTTGTATGCAAACGGTAATGCGATGTGTAAAACTTACATATAAACATTTTTTCCAAACATTTTTTCCTCTACCAAATGTTATAGATAAATGAAAAAAAAGTTACTATTTCCCCATTTTATATTTTTTAAAGGTTCGGTGTGGGCTTTGTAACGAATAAACTCTTAATAAACGTCTTAAATCATGATCAAATCATATCAGAATGCTTTTCGAGCCTATTCAACCACAAGGGCCGACTAAGCCATTGCATCGCATGTTAAATACTGAGAGTATGCTATGGTTAATTACTATTGGTATGATCATGCGTGAAGAATTATTTGCAGTTCATATTCGAGACATTCCCTTTGTCCCTTTGGAAACGACGCATAACAGTATACACTGTGGTCTAGAGGCCAGTGAGAGTCACAGCTAGTAATTTCTAATAGAGGATTTTAAACTTAAAAAATAGGAGAAATTGAAATCAGTGAATTTGTGAATAAATGAGAAGTGAATTACTTTTTGAGTGAGTGACAAAAAATGAGATAAATAAGTTTCAGTGAGTGGTGAAAAAATGTAAAAATTGGTGGTGAAAAAAATGAGAAAAAAAAAAAAAACTCTCTTTGCGGCCGCTCTCCCTCACTTCTCGCCTCGCCGACCAAGGCTCGGCGACGGTCGGCGAGTCGTCATCGGCGTCCCTCATCCCTCGTTGAGTCCTACATCTACCGCCGTGAGGCCGTTGAACTTTGTATTCTTCAACACCGCCACCAGGCCTAAAAACCCTCTAGATTGATCGTCTCCGCCGAGCCTTCCACCTGAGCCCCCGCACTCCAAACCCAGTCTCCTCTCTCCGGCTCCACCAAAACACTCTTCTCCCTCGCTCTCGTCTCTTCAGTACTCCTCGCGAAACACACTACTAGCGTCGATCCAGTGGGAATCGGAAAGGATGACGAAGGCGAGGCCGGCGCCGATGGAGGAGGGATTGAGATTGGTGACAAAGAACGAGAAGAAAGTGGAGAAGGCGCAGAGAGCGGTGGAGTGGCGGAAGCGGACAGGTTTGGACCGGCAGCGGAGTTGAGGCCGGGGAGGGACAAAAAATTCACATGAAAACTCACGGAACGAGAGATCCGAAAATCTAAACATGAAAAATGGAACCAACTCACGATGAATTTCACCAAATGACTTTCTCGGCTTTTCACTGAAAAACGAGAAGGTTTGAAACTCCTAATGTTCCACGGTCATATTTAGAAATAAATGATCGCATCAAAATTCACCAATAACCCAACAAAGTTGGAAGATGAAAAATTATGAACTCAAATAGTGATCTTTTGAGCAAAAACCAAAAGAACCAGAGAAAAAACGGGAAAAAAAACAGTATCTTCCATTAGTGGGCGGCCATTTCAAAAAAAAAAAAAAAAACTACAGAAAGGAGGGGAAAAAAGAAAAAGAAAAAACGCATTGAACCCTTTCAAAGAATGATACATTTTGAATGAATTGTTCTGATATATTTCAACAGGAAAGATGAAAACAAATCTATTCTATGGCAAAAGAGAATTTCACATACTCAGTACAACTATTTACCTTCTCTCACGCATTGAAGAGCTTTCTGAAAGGTCCATCTTTACGATCTTTTGCTGCTTCAGTCAAAGCAAGAAACCTCTTGAACCCGGTCGTCGCGGCTCCACGGCCAAGAGCTGCCGCCCGGGCTAGGACATCCTCTCGAGAAGCCATAAATCCAGCCGATGGAGGATTCGGAATTGCTGGAGCTGCAGCAATGCTTGTGGGAACAACGGGTGGCGGTGCCGGAACAGGCACGGTAGGATGTTGTGTAATAGCAGGGGCACCTTTATTGAAATCATCCAATATAGTCTGCTGGTCAGCTTTCTTAAGACCCTGCAAAGGTTGAGATGATTGGTATACGAAATTACTTTCAGGTTCAATGATAGGGTTGGTTTTTAGGGCAAATAATGCTTTCGAAACCTAAAGGTCCGTTTAGTTATGGAAATTTTCCAAAATTTTCATTCCAAATTTTCTTTGTATCTAGTTGGATGTATAATTAGTTACTAAGAAGAGAAAACTTTGTTTTCAAAACTTTGGAAAACTCATGTGTTAAAACGGAAAATCTTAGTTTGAAGTTCTCCATTTCAATACTAGAGTATTCAAAATTTTGAAAACAAAGTTTTCTATCACTTAAAAACTGGTTACACATCCAAATATTTACAAAGAAAATTTGAAATGAATTTTCGTAACTAAACGGATCCTAAAACTTTGTCTGGTTTTCACAGCATCCCTCTTTAACTTCTCTCCAAAATGCTTGGGAACCATTTTCCAGTAAGTTTAAGTTGTGGAATAATTATCTGACAAACAAAAGACCCATATTTTCAGTTTTTTCCCTTTTCGTAGATGAAATTTTGTCTAGGAATCCTAATAATATTTGGACAGATTGTTAACACTTCTGAAAGTTTGAGGATACATTTAGAAGCACAGAGCTTACTCAGACGGAACAGAAGGCCAAGTTTTTGGACTCCAAGCTAGGACCAACCAAGAAAAAGAAAACTTGTGATGGTGACGTGACCAACAAGAAACATGGAAAATAAAGTTCTTCAGGTTTTCAGCATCTCATTGTTCCATATGTAAACGAATGCGTTTTCAAGGTTATTACCTTAAGCTCCAATACGTGTTGAAACTCCGATGGTGTCCCCTCTGGTAGCAGTGCACGATATGTATCTGCAACCGAATCCACAGGCGACAATATAACCTGCACGATGATCAAAGGGTAATTCAATAACATGTTTGAAACCATAATTTTTCAGGGCATAAACTAAAATTGTGAAAATGATCGCATACCTTTAAAAGAGCTTCAGCTTTGCACATCTCACGACTAATAAATTTAGAATAACCAGCACTCCCAGTTGTCTGTCAAGAAAAAACATAAGTACAGTAGTTGAATAGCTGTAGCTTACAAAACTAATCTACTCCCCATAACAGCCCTTAAAATATAAGTGGAGGCAAAATATTAGGGAGCAGGTAAGAACAGAACTTCCAAGAATACATCATGAATAACTTCCAGGATCAAGTGTGTTTAAAATGTCTCATTCTGTCACATTTGAGATATAGGAAATATAAAATTCGATCAATTATGCTTATGATGCAATACTATGTTGTAAAGATGTATCAATCTAGGTGATTAAGCGAATAATCCAAAATCCTAGTTTGATTTCCATGTCCTACCAATTTTCTCAATCAGGGTATGATCATAGCACTTGCATGTTCCACGATGTAAATGTTGATTCTGCAATATCAACCTTGTAACGGGACAAGACTACAACAATTATCTCAACTCATCGCCATCTCATGATATTTTCCATGAAAGTGAAAAACCTATGATGATACGGTTTGATATGTCATCTCATTATTCCTTCGAAAGAAGGTTGCAATAGTAAGGGCATCTGACGTAAAACTTTGTCACTATGCTTGTGCAGAGTGTCAACTCATTTTTAACAATTAATTGTCACTAGAGTATAAATTTAATACCACCGACTCCAACGTAATTGGGATTAAGGTACGATCATAGCACTGTGCTGATGAGAACATCAATCACAAGATTGACATATACACCATCAACTCATGTAACCTCAAGGTTGGTCTAAGATAAGGTCATTATAGTTCACTTGATTACAAATGCAGCTAAGCTAGATGTTTTGAGAAATTATGACAGAACAAAATTACCTGGCGGCCAAGTGAAGGTATATCCAGAAGAATTGTTTTTATAGCTTGAGTATCTAACAACATCTGCAACATTGTTTCACTATACATTAACCACTGGATGAATGATCAGTTTGACAATATTTCCAGAAGAAATCAGTCATGGGGCAAGAATAAGAGAACAGCAGAGGTTTTTGCACTTTCTTCAAATGGTTCACAACCAAGAATTTTAAAACATTGCAATCATCATTTGCTTCTAGATAAGACACTAACGATTAATACTGAGGCTTTCCATGACTAAGAATAACAGACATGGTAATTAAGGTGGCTAGCAAACGCCAAAAGCATATGTAAGAGATCATCGTTATACTGCATATCAATCCCTATTATGTGTGGGTCAGTACCCTCAGAACATAGCATCTAATAATTGTTCAGGTCCATTAATGCTTATCCACACACATATGTAAGGCATACAAATAGTAGAAATAGAGAAATGTATTATCAGTACCTGCTGCGCACCAGTTTCAGATATGTGCTTACATTTCAATATGCTGTTGTAAAATCGTGGACCAAGTGAAGATGCCAGCTGCAGAACAGAAAAAGGCAGGAAACTATTTCAAGTAAGTAAACACTTGTCTGCTTTTAATGCATAGTTAAGAGTAATACTTAAGCTTTGTTCAATAAGATGTCAATTCATATATATATACTATAATACATGGTTCTTCTACTCCTAGTAGTTTTATTGCACTCGTGTACTATTGTCATAAACATATAAGTTCAACTTGGGTACACATTAACCTTTCCAATTTTACAAAATCTGTCTGCTACCTTTCAACAGTTTAACACCAGATATACCACCTTTAATGCTAAATACCGGGCTTGCGCAGGGTTTCGTGAAATCAACTGAAGCAACGTAAAATTTGACCATTAACTTTCAATCACTGAAGGGAGATCGCTGAGAATTTTGAGAAAGCTCAATAAATAAATCATACTCCGTCCATCCCAGAAAATCTGTTATGTTTGACTCAAATAAAAAAATATGTTTTTATGTAAAAATCCATAATTAAGAATTACAAATTGAATGTTGAAAGTGAAACGTAACAGATTTCTTGGATGGTGCTTAACACTTAAAATGGACAAAGGAAACTTGGGTCCATTAGTGTAATAATCATCTTGAAAAATCATTGTCAATTATTAGGATGGACAGTAAGTTCAAGATTTTGGACTGCAATCTGAGAACTACGATACAAATCTCCCAACCTTTTGTGCAGTTGTCATTAGAGACTTAAATGGACGGAAAACATAAAATGCCAGATAAGAAGTGATTAATATTACCTTGTCCAAGAAAAACTGGAAGTGAATAGGAGACAGAAGGCTACCAAGCACAGGTATACTGCTTGTAAGGATCATGTTTATCGAATTTACATACCTACAATAAGGAAAACAAGATTAAATGCACTATTCCTATTTTCTTAAATACTCCTAGGATTTTAAAAACATCTTCAGGGAAATTCATCTTACCCAGATTGATCCCCAACACTTTCAAGTGTACCCCATGGAACACGTGCCATTGCAGCCATTTCAGCATCAAATTTAGTCTCCACACCTTGCACTAGAGTTCCCAATGCCTTGGTTATAACCACTTGAAACTCGTCCTGTGGGATTGTAAATATAGTAGAAAGTCTTAAGGAATTCTTATAGCAAATCATACTGGAACCAAATGCTAAACAATTTGGTTAAAGAAAAAACAGCACCTCAATTTCAGACATATCAACGCCATCTGCATATTGGGGATCAATGATTTTAGATACGCTTTCAGCCAGCTCACCAGACTGTCAGTAAATATAATCGAAGTTAATCTCTAACAGATCAAAAAGGTAAAGGTGGAAATGTGAGGGAAAGCTAGAATGGTTGAAAGAAACGGGAAGAACAATTAACACAAATTTTAATCTTTAGAATCGAGTTAAGTAAATGAATGATTGCCACGCTTTCTCACATATATGATGAATGTTTGTCAAGGTTTTTTTTATCACATATAGACTAAGAGTTTTTTTTTTTTTTTTTGATGAAATAGACTAAGAGTTTTAATTGCCTAAATAAAACATCTTCCCACAAACTGTTGCTACCTATATTATCTAGGGATAGATATCATGAAATGCCAGTCAAACTGTTGCTCAACACTGAGTAAGATATCTTTTTTTTTTTTCAATTTTTTTTTCCTGGAAAGCCTGAATAAGATATCTTAAAATATGACTTTCAACAATTAATTTATGATTTTTTCTGACATTCTAACATAGGTTGTGTTCTTTTCGGTAGAATGCTTGATATTGGAAAAAGAAAGTTAAAAAAGTAGAGGAAATATGAGAGAGAAAAAGTGAACATATGATATTATAATTATAAACGTACAAGATCATGACCATACAAATAATTTAAGTAAATGATAGACAAAAGCATATTGTACTTTAATTAAACGTAGTTTTTCATGTTTTCTAGTAAATAGGAGTAGAATACAAGTATACTCACTGTCCCAAATCGTTTGTAGGATTTGACTTTCTAGCTTATCTTTCACTCAAATTATCTCAAGGGAAATTATTAGTTTTTTTAAAGAAGTACTAGTATAAAATTAGAAATTAGAAGCATTCATTTATTATTCTCACGTAATAATTATAGAGAAATATCATGATTGAAAGCTGAAAAAAATCCTACAAATAATTTGGAATGAAGAGAGTATTTAAATCAAATTCTGATTTTTATTTAAGTCAAATTTTTATGTAAAAAGGAGGCAGAGGGAATAATAATGATCGTCAAAGATGCTGATTATACAATACTAAACTAAGAAGGGAAACTTGACAGTAGAAATTTCTTGAAAGGGTACCGACATTCTATCACAAGTCGGCTTCAAGCTACTTTTGCTTGTGTGTGTGTGCGCGCGTGCGTGCGTGTGCGTGCAGATTTGACATTGCCAGAAGCATGACACATTCCGTAAAACTTTGTAATAGCATAAACATATAGCATCAGTTTACTAATAAGCATCATATCTTAAATTACTTACTGTTTTACGGCAATACTCAGCTGAGTTCACAATGTAACTTATAACTCTTTCATCCCTGTCAGATGTCTGCAAGGTATAGCCATAAACAACTGAAACATCAGCATGTGCACAAGCTTATGATCAATGCCAAAAAGGAACATGAAAATCAACAAAGTTAGTACCTTAATATGTCCATCCAGACCAGTGGCTGCTGCAACAATACCAGTGCCACCCTTTGGAAGTCTTACAATAAGCTTTGTGGCATACGTTCTGAGAACTCTTTGAAACACCTATTATCAAGGATTCACTGTTAGGATTGAACATCTTAAAATCCTCAAGTGAAATGAAATGGTATAAAATCAGTCAATGAGATGGCATGACCAATAAAAATGTGAGAATCAACAAGATACTTAGCCTACTAAACTACTCCCTCCATCCCAAAATAGTTGCTTTGATTCAAATTATTGCTAGATTTGTTGAATATTTTCTAAGAAAATATATTTAAAAACTAAAAACGCCCATTTATCATTTCCATATAAATCATTTTATTTTCTACATCAAAATGCTGAAGAATTTAACATAGATTAGATGCTAAAAGCAATACATAGCAACGTTTTTGGAACGAAGTGAATAAAATAGTTCCTTTTCCCCCTTGCTTGTTGGTGGGAGGGGATGGGGTTGAGGGTGCGGAGTTGGTTTGTACATGGGGAAGGTGGACTCAACTATAATACTCCTAGTTCTTAGGCAAGATCAATCAGAAGCAGCCACATGCATGGCTTCCAGTTGAGTTTAACATCAGAAAACATAAATCATTTAAATCAGTCATACACGGGAAACTTGATCATGGTCTAATCGACACTCTGTATGTCAAGTCCAAAGACCAAACTCATTGACCAAATCTTAGTGAGCACTCAAGCCAAAATAAAATTTCAAGTTCTTGGAGATAAGAAATTAGATATGCATACTCTAATTTGATGGAAATCTTAAATATGCAAGTATAACAGATTAGAAGAATAGCTTATTTATTGTTATGTTGACCCTGGTTACCTCATATGTATTCTATGTTGACCCTAGTTACCTCTTGTATTCTGCTGAATCATTTACATAAGGATGTAGCGATCTTGTTAACAAACCCTCTACCTTTTCTCAGGTAAACTTTGAAAGAGTTACAAAGCTCAAACTCAAACCAGTAGACATGGATAAGCTCAGAAACCTTTTCAAATCTCTAGCATTTCCTATATCTCATGTTTGCTGTATATAACAGGAAACTGAAAATACAAGTGAAGTTTGCAGTATCTGAATTGAATAGAAAGGTGCAGTAGCACGTAGGACTCACTTTAAGCAAGTTAAACAATGTCTGATTCTTGGTCAGAGCACTGCACCGCTTTAAGCTTCTCTTGATTATAAGAAACAACTGGCAAAACACAGAAAGACCACCAAACCAGAACAGTCAAGTATTGAATGTATGGCATGCATGTCCGCTAACCAGAGAAATAGATTAAACAGTCACATCTCGAAAAGATGAGTGATTGATACAGTGAGAAAAGCTAGTCCAAATTAAATTAGACATTAAGAGACCACATAATTATAAAGATGAAAGGATTCTTTAAGAGAAGAAAACCAAACACTGGATTATTACAGCCAAGAAAAGTATGTCAAAAATGGTAGACTAACATATTCATAACAAACGCTGATGCGTTAATAAACAACATCATGTTGTCGTTTGTTTTAATTTTATTTTTGGAGTGTTAGCAGTCTGATTCATATTTTCAGTTCGCGATGCCATTCCACAATCTATCTTAAAGCCAACAAAAACCAACTCTCACCTGCATGCTACTGGATAAAACATTATTTTGACTTCCTTCTTCAACTTCCCAGGTTTCTTCCTATCGCAAATGAAAATAACAAAGTAATAAGGAAAAAGATTCGACAGATATGTATTGATACAGTATCAACATAACACTACCTGCACAAGTTTCTCAAGATTCTCCATCAGCGTCTTCTCTTCCAATTCTATGTATACGTTTAAGTGCGGCTCAAAGCAAGATGAAATCATTCCACGAAAATTGAACTGTCCAAAAAATCATTAAGAAAGTTCATCACCAACTTTGAACACATGGGATCTAAAAACTATAAAAAAATAAATTACAGTGTGAAATAAACAGCCAAATATTGCAAGATAATACCAAAGAGTATTAGGATAAAATTCCGGTCATCTACTCCATATTTTAGCAAGGGTTTGAAATTAGGAACTTATAAGGGAGCTGGTGAGTCGATTTAAGTGAAATGGAATTAATTCTTGCGGGTACACCCATTTTCTAATAACATTTGATAATGTGATACTAACTTTTCACAACTAGGATAGATAAAGAAAGAAAAACTATTTCCTGTCCAATTTAAA
>JBBYHH010082903.1:0-24433 GCA_038382905.1 Daphne laureola
CACAACATTTTAATAACTAAAATCAACACTGGCATCACTAAATATTGGTGGTTAGCCGCTAAAACGCGGTTAATAAATATTCGTGGTGCGAATATCCCTTTATCGCTAAGCGCAACCATTAGGTTAACAGTTAGAAAAAAAAACTGCGACTGTCAACCCGCTGATTTTAATCACGGTTAAAATCGCGAGAAACAGTCGATTATCTGCGGTTAGTGGTTCTTATTCACCCGGTTACAAAATTGCATCTAAGGGCAAAAAATATAAGTTCTGATTTTTTATTTACTAGATTTGTATTTAATTAATTGTTCTGCTTTTGAGTTTGTATTTTACTAATATTATTACTAACAATAAGTTTTCAAACAAATTAAAATAATATATTCCCTCCAACCGCAAAAATAAAAAAATGAACCATCTGACTTTATTTTATTGTCTCAATATTCAATGTTTAACTCAAATTTTGACAAACATAAAATGTGAAAAAAATCAATAAAAAAAATATTTAAAAAATTTAGATTTTAAAATATGATATACTTGTGAAATATTTAATTTTCAATATCTAAATATTTATTAAAAAAATTATAGATTAAATATTGTGAAACTGTCAAAATAAATAATTTAACTTTTTGTGGACCGAGATAATATTTGAAATATAGAATTCACATTCGGACATAAGCCTAATGATTTTTATATCAAAATGATGTATAAACCAACTATTTTGGATGTTTTTCTTGCATATATAACATTTAATTAAAATATATTTATTATAATTTATTTGTTTTATTTCTAAATTATAAATAATAATTATAATGGGACGATCGCTACAAAACCTTCTGCAACTACGCAGTGTCACTGGAGATTGAAACAAAGAGGAATATATGTCATTTCTTGCACGATAAAGGACGTCGTTGCTTATCTCTTGACTTCTGTTGTGTACACTCAATGTACTAGTTTTGTTTTGTTAAACAAAGAGTAATATAATTTGGTGCTCATATTTAACAAAGAGCAATACAATCCTGATTACGAATTCGAACAAGAAGTTACTTTGCAACTAAGGATAGAAAATAAATGGAATTTTTAACACTTTAATTTTTGTGTGATTATCATCAACATTATTATTTATCAGCACCAAAATTTTATATTCCCTACGTCCTTAAATTTCTGAAAAATTAATACATTTGCATTTTTAAAATTTTTAATTTGAGTTGTTTTACTCAAATATTTTTAATATTTTATTATCTATTATTCTAATTTTTTACTAAAATTATTTTAGAATAGGGTAGGTGCTAATAATGACGTATTTTTTTTATCTATTTCTTAATTTAAATATCAACAAAATATATCATTTATTTGAGAATATAGGAGTCCTAAACTCTCTATGCCAAAAAAAAATTCCTCAGTTTTTAAATTTCCAATATATTTAATAATATTAAATTTATCATTTTTTTATAAAATAATATTTTTTTAAAATTTCTCTATTTATATACATTTTATTTATTAATAAAAAATACATCCCAAATTTCTCAATTTTTTACCCCTCATTTAAACGAACTGAGGGTATGTTTTTGAAGAAGTATGCCATTGACCGTTAAATAGTAATGGATACGCGGTGAATAGTAAGTTTGTTTTATCTGGAATACTTATCTCCTTACTTCATGAAAAGTCTCACGGTGATGGGACTCTCGCTCTCTGTTATGTGGACGGAACAAAAGGCAGGTATGTTATTTATTCAGTTGAGAAAAAACCAAGCAAGGCTGTTTCTGAGCTTGCAAAAAAAATTAATACATTTTTAATATTTTTTTTTAATTTAAAAAAAGAGAGATAAAAAAAAAATTAAATTTTTCTTTTAAATAAATATTAAAAATGTATTAATTTTTTATAAATAAGAGATGTAGAACACATCTCAAAACTCTTTTTCAACTACTACCTGTGGGGACCACAACACGTGGTTGGTTAAAATGCACGACAGACGAAAAACGAAAGCCTCGAGAAAATGACAATTCTACCCTGCACCTCCCTGCCTTAAATACTCCCCCTCCTGTTACAGGTCAGGAAATTCAACCACTCATCTGTCTCTGCCTTAACGTTGACTCACTAATTAACCAAATTTTGGAAGAAGAAGAAGACGGAACCAATCAGATAAATACCAGTTAACCGGTGCCTACTCATTGCAAGAAGGAAATATGCTGGGGATCGAAGAACCCACCGGCGACCCGCCGGAAAATCGATCATCGGAGAATACTCTGTTCGGTAAGTACGAAGTCGGGAGGTTGCTGGGTTGCGGCGCGTTTGCGAAGGTGTACCACGCGCGAGAACTGGGCACGGGGCAGAGCGTTGCGATCAAAGCCGTGAGCAAGCATAAGGTGTTGAAGAGCGGACTCATCGGAAACGTGAAGCGGGAGATCGCTATCATGCGGCGGCTCCGGCACCCGCACATCGTTAAGCTCTTCGAAGTCCTCGCCACCAAGACCAAGATCTACTTCGTCATGGAGTTCGCCAAAGGGGGTGAGTTGTTCGCTCGGATCGCTAGGGCCCGGTTCAGCGAGGATCTCAGCCGGCGCTATTTCCAGCAGCTGATCTCCGCCGTCGGGTTCTGCCATTCACGCGGCGTATTCCACCGTGACTTGAAGCCGGAGAATCTCCTTCTGGATGAGAATTGGGATTTGAAGGTCTCCGATTTCGGGCTCAGCGCCGTCAAGGATCAAATCCAATCCGACGGCTTGCTTCACACTTTGTGTGGGACACCGGCCTACGTGGCTCCGGAGATTCTGGCGAAGAAGGGCTACGACGGCGCTAAAGTCGACGTTTGGTCTTGCGGCGTCATTCTCTTCGTCCTCCACGCCGGCTACCTCCCTTTCAACGACCCCAATCTCATGGTCATGTACAGAAAGATTTACAAGGGCGAGTTCCGATTCCCCAAATGGACATCGCCGGATCTCCGGCGATTCCTCTCCCGGCTTCTTGATGCCAACCCAGAGACCCGAATCACTGTAGACGATATCATCTCCGATCCCTGGTTCCAGAAAGGCCACCGACCTATAAAATTCCACGAGGAATTCGATGTGAAGGACGAATCCCAACCCAGCGACAACACCAACAAATTTCTAAACGCCTTCGACATAATCTCGTTCTCGCGAGGAGTCAACCTCTCCGGGTTGTTCGAGGAGGCGGCGGGCGCTTCACTATGCGTGGATCGGTTAGTGTCCGCAGAGACGCCTGAAGAAATACTGAAGAAAATCGAGCAAGTTGCTAGAACGGAGAATATCGGCATGAAGAAGACGGAAACAGGGGCGAAGTTGGAAGGTGAACAGGGGAAGTTCGTCTTGTCGGTGATGATTCGCCGGTTAACGGAGAAGCTGGTGGTGGTTGAGATCAATAGAAGGGAGCTGCTGGGTTGTGGGGCGAGTGGGCAAGTTTGGAAGGATAAGCTGAGGCCAAAGCTGTGCGAATTGATATACAAACCGGAGGAAGAGATCGCCGGTCAATAAAACGGCGGAAGATGCCGGTAGAAGTGGTGGTCGCTTCAAGTTACTGATTAAAATTACCGGCCACGTAAGGAAGCGGACGGCGGAAAGATACCGGGATTTGTGTATCAGTATATTTTTTTCCCGGTTTTTACTGTTTTACTTATAAATCACCTCGCGAAGCAATAGTAAAATTGAGAAATGAAAGAGACCTGCTGTTGATTATTCAATCATTCATACCGTGCATGTGAATATACTTACTATTTATACAGTATTTATTTACCTCTATTATTTTAACAGCGACAAGTGGATGTACACCTAATCCTTGGGTCTTTAGGGGACTAATTAATCAAATTGACTAGAATTAGGATGTACTCCGTCCCATCAAGATTGGGGCATTTGACTTTTCACCTTGTGTTTGATTCAATTTTTAATAAAAAAGAATTTTTTAAAAATAATTTTAAAAAATATATTTAGAAACTAGACACGTTCATTTAACATATGCATATAAATTATTTGACATTATATGTCAATATGTTAAAGAAAAAAAATCATAGATTAAATACTGAAACCAGAATGTTGTAATTTTTATGGGACGGAGGGAGTATGTAATTGACTAATTCGGTGCCTGCATGCACCATGCTCTTCAGCCTTTATGCTAAAATGGATGATGATACTGGTAAAAATACTACATATTTTACAAAAACATTGTGACAGTGACTAATATGTCCCCGAAGAAGGAACTAAATATATAGCTCTTATATAGTGAATAATGTTACAGTATCTTAGTAATTCATTTTAAAAAAAAAAAAAAATTGATGGTAAGATTAAGACCATCTCCTGTCGGTTTCTAAGATCATAATGTGAAAGTGAAACTGGGCCATAATGCTGAAAGTGAGGTTATTTTAATCATGTGACTCTTCACCCTCATTTAATTAATGCGTTTGAGCCTACGCCACTGACTCATTCCTCCCTTTTTTAGGATTGTAAACAAAATATCAGCATACGTCGTCACACACGGTTTATTTATTTTACATTAATTATTGTGTACTTTAATAAAATATAAGGTAAATTACAAAGATTCCTCTAAAATTTCGTGAAATTTTCAATTTACTCCATATATTTTAAAAAATATGCAGTTATCCTTTTAAGATTTAGTGAAGTCTTCGGTTATCTCTCTTGATTATTTATGATGTTGGTTGACTTTTAAACATCTTAGCGGTAATTACACTAATCGACTCCAAAACAGTTAAAAGGTAGTCCAAGTTCACCTGTGCTGCAACGGTATGGGCTAGACATGGTGGTCGGTTGTGGACGGAGAAATGAAAGAAACAAAATCTTAGATTTGAAGTGTTAGGGTTAGATATATCAGTAACAATAAGAATAGTTAATCCTAAAAATCTTAACTAACATCACAAATAATCAAGGAGGATAATTGAAGATTTCACTAAATCTCAATAGAATAACTGTATATTTTTTTAAATAAAAAAAAATTAAAAATTTTATCAAATCTCAAAAAAAAATTATAATTTACCTTAAAATATATCCGTTCGTTTATAACACTTGTGGGAGAAAATCAATCAACTCAACGATTGGGAGCTAAGGGTGTGTTTGACTGATAAAAAAAGTAATAAAAAATCAACACCTATATAAATTTCTGTCTTTGACTGATAAAAAAAGTAGTAAAAAATCAACACCTATATAAATTTATGTGTTTGACTGATAAAAAAAGTAGTAAAAAATCAACACCTACTTAAATTCCTGATAAGGAAGAGAGAGTAATTTGGTAGGAAAATTTTAAAAGGATATTAATTTTTTGCAAAAATAGTTTGAAGAACATGCCCTCAGCCACCAACCTGTTGACAATTTTTCAAAACGACTTCAAAAAAGTGTTACCGTGTTGATGAAAGCCGTAAACATACCAGTTAATTTTGACAATTTCTAGAATTTGAGAGAGAAGCTCTCAAAAGTCTTTCCGGTGTTGTTAACGAGTATTGATATTTTTTAAATGTATTGTTAATAAATGTTTCAATGACATTTTTTAATGATATTTTTATTTTTTTATTATATGTACAAAGAAATATATAAAAATGAAATAAACTTATCTTTAACGTGTATTTTTGAGACATTTGTTAACATTTCTTAAGTCTTTATAATTTAAACCAATCATTTATGAAAAGATCTAATTACTTGTTATTCTCGTGAATTATATCAACTTAATCATTTTAGTCTATAAATTATATAGTCCCTCAAATATTTTACCCATTTGATTGTATCATAGTTAATTGACTTTGAGTAAAAATACACGTTAGAGCCCTAAAATCCTACCATCTTTTCACCTAAATCCCCTAGCTCCTCCTCCCACCATCAACACTATCATCTCCGCCTTCATCAACATGACTACCAACACCTTAAATGCCCCAGTTTCATTTACTTCCTCGCCAACCATTCCAATAACTAACTAGAAACCAGAAATATTATTAATTTTGTAGACACCCTCATCATACACATATACGTATGTTTCACAAAACATGGGAAAGGATTGAGAAACAATGCTATGCTTGTGGACAAGTAGCAGACATGGATAAAAGAAAAGAAGGAACATTAGCTGAATGTACAGAATTGCAATTTTAAGTCAACTTGGAGATCTTTGGTAGCTTGAGATCTTCTGCAACAATCTCTTCGGCATAGTTCTTCCAGCTTTAAGGGGCCAGCTGCCTTATCTCAAACAGCTGGACGTAGCTTTTAACAATGGCAGAGGCTATAGTGTGACGCGCTCAAAGATGTGTCAAAATGTGTCCAACTCCAATTAATTACAAAATTGTCATCCCTCATCTCCTCCGTGGTTTTACCGTTACCGGACCTTCACGATGAATTAGACCATCAGCCTCCATCTCTCAATTGCAGCCTCCCACCATCATAGCTCCTCCCGTAAGGATCAGCGGGTCGTAAGCAACTCGTCGGTGGTCTCCTCCTCCATCAACAATTACCGAATTCACGATAATTATAGGAAATTCGTTTGAACGACTCATTCTCCGACCCGACGAAATTCGCCATCAAAATCCGCATTCGATCGTGCCGGAGCAGCCGATCGCTTCCTCAGTTACCGACGCTTCATTCCTGGTCATTTCCTGAGCTGAAAGACACAATTCATCTCATGCCCTGAAAGTGTAATCTGCTATAGACAATGAAATTATGATGCCCCTGCATACCATTATGACGTGTTCTCGACTCATTATGATGCTATTTTTTATAAAAATGATGTAACCACGAACTATATATAAATAATGCTCAAAATTATCAAAATGAAATTAATAAAATCAACTAATGTCAATTAATGATGAATTAGAAGAATATCATCTAAAATAGATGAAAGAAGATAAATTTTCAGCAAAACAAACATCACATTGCAACACAAAAGTTTCATTTCGCGTAGAATCATCATTTGATGCATGAAATGCATCATTTGATGCATCGAGAGCATCATTGTAAACACATAGAGCATCAATTTAAGCACTCCATTTTGAACGGTTGAAGAAAATGTTTGTAACGAATAACATCATAGTGGAAAGGGAGAGCATCACTCTGGTCACCAAACGCATCATTTGGAACCGATGGATTATACTTTGTCCAATAGCAAATAACATCATTTTAAGTAGTACGCTCATTATACTTACCCCAAAGGACATCATATTAAGCACAACGAGCATCAGTTTGAGAACTTCATCATTTTGTAAGGTTGAAGAAAACAAGTGCATAATTAAGTTATCAGAACGAGTGCATCATGTTTATAAGGTAGAGCTTCAAAGTGCAGTGGGAATACATCATTGTGGTCACCAACATCATCATTTTAGGAGGTTGAAGAAAATGCGTGTACCATTAAGTTCTCAGATTGAGTACATCATTTTTGTGAGGTAGAGCATCATACTTGAAACAAAGAGCATCATACTTGAAACAAAGAGCATCATTCGTGACACCAAGAGCATCATATTTAACGAATACATCATACTTTGTCCAATACTGAAGAGCATCGTAATTTAACAGAAACGCATCATTCATGACACCAACCGCATCATTTTGAATCAAAATATCATACTTTGTCAACAAGCGTAACATTGTGTTCTGTAGAATAAAATATTTGTATCAGAGTCATCAGAACGAGCGCATCATAATTTTACATAAGCGCATCATAGTGCTTCGAGAACACATCATATCGTTGTCGGAGAGCATCATTTTGGGCGGTTGGAAAAATGCAGGGCCAATGGTTTTTATCACCGAAGGAATGCCGGCGGTTGATTTTGTTGCTGTTTTCATTGATTTTGTGAAGAAGGAAGGTCGATCTACTTGTTTTCTCTCTAATTTGGTTGTTGCGCGCTGAAAGGAGGATGAATCATGATAGTTCGCGCAATTCCGAAGTTGTCGCCAAGAAACACGGCGTGTTGGCAGTGGACTGGTTCTCCGTGTTTCTTCCTTCTTCTTTTTTTATCTAGAGGCACAGATAGTGTGTCTATGGCACACTGTATCCACACTCTAAATGAAATTATAAATATCTCTGTCTATGTCAGAATCTAGACAAACTGTGCTAAAACAATAGATTTCATTTACTTTCAAAGTTCCACTTTGTACATTTAACTTTTAGATTAAGTTTGATTTAAATTTTCTAAAAATGTATCTATTTTTTTTTTATAGAAAAAATAAATTTAGAATCTACATATTACAAAGATTCTAAATATATTTTTTATATTTTTTTTAATAAACACATTTTTAAAGAATTTAGGTCAAACTATGACCTAAAAGTCAATGTATCAAAGAAACTCGAATGAAGAGGGAGTATAAACAAGAGTTCAATCTATTACTCGCTCCCTCTCTAAATGATATTTCCTGCGTCCTATAAAGATTGCAGTTTTTTTTTTCCTCGTGTTTTCACAGTATTTAATCTATTATTTATTTTTATGAACTTATAGATATGTAAAGTTAAATAATTTATATGTTTTTTTATAATTTGTGATCTAAACTTTCTAAATATATTTTTTTATATATATTTTTCATTATTTATCCTAGTAAATTTTTTAGTCAAACAGTGCAACTTGAAACATCAAGTCAAACACCACAATCTTTATGGGACGAAGAGAACATTACACTTCATGTGAGCGCGAAGATTAAGGTGAATGTGTAATTTTATGTAGTTTGACATAATTGACCTTAAGTTGATTTTGCATAAAAAACGAGATAGAAAAAGTAAAGATGTAGTAGGGATAATTTAGTAACTTTGAATGAGAGAAGTCACTACGTAATTGGGGGGACCCTGGTAACGGGCATGCATGGTAAGGGGCAATTTGTTACCAAGGGTCAAAACCATCCAAAAATCAAGTTGACCGATGGTAACGCCTCATACGTTACCAAGGGCATTACCATTTCAGAGTTGGTAACGCGCGCCCTGCTAAAGCTCAAACCCCTTACCAGCTCTGAAAAGGCTGGTAACGGGCTGAGGTGTTATCAGGACGTTACCAACTCTAAAAAGGTGATTCCCCCACTTTTTCATTTCCCGATAGAAACTACCCCCCTCCACTTTTTCATTTTCAGGTTTGAATTAAAGTGATAATTTATCTATTTAATGTATATATGTTTTAAAAAAAATCTATTTAATGTATTTTTATGATAATTTTGGGTCAATTTGTAAAATTTTACAAAGTTCACGATCAAATTGTAAAGTTTCAAAAGTTTTGGATCAACTTGTCAAGTTTTACAAAGTTTAGGTCCAAATTGTCAAGTTTTAAAGGATTTGGGTCCCGTCATCTCCGGATCGGATTACGAGCCGATATTTCATCGGGAGGAGCCAGTGACATATCACTACGAGTTCGAAGACCCGAACTCATTGAACAACCAAGGTTACAACACCGATTGAGATGAGTTCTAGTTTGGGATACGACCTCAGCAACAGCAGGGGCCATCGTCGCGGCGGTCGTCAAACTGTGACACATGGCAAGACCACTTCGAGTTTTCTCCACCATAGATCATTTTGTACAAACATTTAATTTGGGATGCTTTTATTATTAATATAATATTTATTTTATTTTAATATAATTATTTTTATTTATGCAATTAATTCTAAATCATAAATAACAATTACTAATTTAAATTATAAATCAATATTATAAATTAAACAAAAAGAAGAAGAAAAACAAAAAAGGTTATTAACGGCCTGGTAACACATTAGGTCGTTACCAAGTGTGTCAGCGCTAACAGAGCTGGTAAGGGGTTGATGCGTTACAACGTAGCCCCCTGCTAGAAGGGGACGGAATTTTTTGTAACGCCCTGGTAACGGGAAGCCCCCTTACCACTCGTAACGCATTTAGTAAAGGGCAACCTGTTGTGAGACCCCAAGTAGTGAGTTTCTATTTAAGGAAAGTGTATATTTTTTCAGGGACAACCTAAAAATGAAATGTTTATAATTTTTCAGCGATATAGGGAGTATTTGTTTTAAGTTGCGGGGAGATTCATATGTATGAATATTTGTACAGTGGGATTCAAGAAGGAGAAAATGTTAGACTTAAATGTACAGATTTGTACCTTGAATTATGATAAAATAGACGATTAAAAATCTGAACAAAAAACGTTGTAAATAAGGATCTAAACTATTGAAGTTGAGCAAATGAGGGGTAATTTGAAGAACGTTAACGATTCATATATTGTAGGACTCAATTGTTAACTTTTAAAACCTAAACCCTAGACCCAATAAAATTAAACCCTTTTGAGATGAGGCAGTTGTTCAACTCTGGGGCATCGCTCTGTTGAAAGCTCCGGCAACACCATTCCTCCATCGTCCCTATCCTTGTGCTGTAATTTGTCCGACAAACAAGGTTGTTTGCCTTTACTGTCTCCATGAATCAAGCCACGGACTTGACTTATCGAGGCCCGGACTTAGCACCAACTTTACGCGGCTGAACGCCCCACGAACCTGCTTAACGAACACGTTGGATTTAATTCTCGATAGCCCCAGGACGAGTACGAGTGTAGGGCCAAGCAGAGCCACCCGTTGGAAAATAGGTCCTGCAAATCAGTGGCGAAGCCAAGAATTTTTCTTCAGGGTGACCGTTGATTTCTTCAAATATTATCATAAATAAAGTAATATTATCCAAGTAATTTAATGTAGGTAGTTTGACTTAAATGAAAATAATTCATATGAAGAGTACTAAAAATATAGACATACGGTAAAAGTACATATATAAACTAGTCAACATTTAAAACGACGTTCCTTAAAATCTCTGAAATCATTAATCGACTTTTTTAAATATTAAAGATCTTTTTAATATCTTTCTCAATATATCAATGAAGACTTACAAATGAAAAGCTTATAGAATTTTATGGACTTGAATTGAGAATTTGTTTAGAAGTTCCAACTCTGGAGCAATCGTCAATTCTCAATATTATTTATGTAGTATCTTCCACTTCTTTTGAAGCTTGATTGCTTTTATGTTGATTTTCACTCATCAAATTGTTTGAAGTTTTTTTTTTCCGAAGAAACAAATCAATTTTTTTTGTTTCAAAAATAAAGAGACCAATATTCAAATTTATATTACAACTTACAAGTTTTTGCAACATTTGATTTGACACAAAAATTATAAGAACAAATGATCTAAGAAAAAAATCATATAGTTTAAAATTTGAAGAGAAAAAACTTATTTAAAAAATAAAGAGACCAATATTGACTATATTAGTATTTTTTAGATATCATTTAGTATTGTAAAACTTTTTGAATGAATGAAATATAAAATACAGAAACAATTTCACAAAATTTATGGGACTCATTATAAATTTTAAGGGATTTCATCAATAAATTATATACCACATATATACACTATTGAGGAAAAAGAGGAGGCTATGGGCCTCATTCGGTAAATGTAGGTCCGCCTCTCACAAAATGAATATAAATTTAGGTGATAATGAAATTAATTATTGGAATAATAGTGGGTTTAGTGGGTTGAAATTAATAAATTAAATTTAAAATAAAAAATAACACCCATAATTATTTTAAATGTATACTATATATCACAACATTTCAAAAAATCTCACGGTGACGGTGGCCACCCCTATCCACTACACAGTTTCGCCCCTGATTGATATAATGGTCACATCGACCTCCATTTCCGGCTTGATCGCCTCGCCGCCCCCCCCGGTCAATGACACCATGAAGCCCTTACACCACGTATTGAAATGAGTTGCCCACCGCTGGTCACCGAGCTCGCCATCTACAATTTGGGAAGAATTACTCATGAAATCAAGTGAATCAAGTCGGAGGACTTTGGAAACACGTCGGATTGGAGTTCGGAAAACGCTATCTGAATTTAAGACATTCAAATTTGCATCAATGAAATCGTCCGAGAGATCTCGGAGAATTCAGATTTGTCTACTCCTTTGCTTTCAGGTTCCCCGACCGTCCTCAGTCGCGATTTCTTACTAATTGCTGTAACTCGAAAATCAGTTAACGAATTAGAAACGACGCACGAGAATTCGCTCACATCATCATCGTTTCCGCTAATTGTGTTGAATCGCCGCCTAACTGAGAACTAGAGCTGCGATGGATGGAGTTGAACATGTGGAGCTAATTTGGACAACTTTAATATACTCTATTCGTCTCTTTTTAATAGTTACGTTTCTTTTTCAGTATTTAATCTATATATTTTTTTCTTCTATATCTTGATATATAAAGTTAAGTAACATATATACATAAAACAAATCAATGTGTCTAGTTTCTAGAAATATTTTTTTGAGAAACTTCTTTCTAATAAAAAATTGAGTCAAACAAAAATTTAAAGCTCAAACGTAACTATTAAATAGGGACGGAGGAGTAATATTCTAACATTTAACGAAATATTCTTTTTGTTATCCCCTTCAGTATTTATTTTGTACATTTTTTTTATCGAAAGTCTTTAATTTGCACTTAATAATTAAAGAATAGTCGTTAAAACAAGCCGATGAAAAAGATGATGATTAAATTACACTTTTTAACATAAATAAATGATCTTTTTACATCCGAAACCTTTATAGATTTTAACATTAACCAAAACAACAACCTAGACTTTCTCAAGCCGCAAATCAGTGACCCATATTTTTCTTTTAAAATTTTTGTAGTTTGTGCAGACATTTTTTAAACCATTTTTCATCAAAAAATAATCTAAATAAATGGAGGTTAATTTGAGATTAAAAATCAGATATTTCAAAGTTTAGGGAAGAGCGTAGTATTGAGTAAAAACCAGTAAGGGTCAGTTCATTGTACATTAGAAAAAAAATTCCAGAATTTTTGTTCTTCACTTTTTTAATTTTCAATATATTTAATAACCTTAAATTTATCAATTTATCATAAAATAATATTTTTTTCAAATTTCTATATTCACATACATTTTATCTATCAATCAAAATACATTTCTCTAAATTTCTCAATTTTTTTTCCAAATCTCCTGAAGTGAGCCTAAGTGAAATGAAATGCTTATTGGGTTGTGAAGTGAACGAAATTTGTTTGGGTGGACTCAATTTTAGTCATTCAACTATAAAACATACTAATTCAGTTTCTCGATTATATATTATCAAACACTTACCCATTTAATGTTAGTTAATCTTAAAAAAATACCTATTATGATCTTAATTATTTATAATCTATGCCAAAAGTCTATAAATTTATCAGATCCAACAAAATATCGTCTTAGTGGATTTTTTGGGTGGGTGGATCGGATTGAACAGAAAAGTAGGGCTGACTACTACAACCCCTTGATATTTTGAACTTAAGCATTTGCGACATAATGGTTTAAAAATAAATAGGTCACACATCTGTCAAAAAACTAACAACGGTAAAGTCGTATTGAACGAATTACCGAGTTAAAAGACTAAAATGTTTGACCTTACATAGTTCAGGGACTGAGTTAGCACGTTTTATAGATCAAGAACTAAAGTACGCGAACGCGAGTTAACATAGTTCAAGAGATTATTTGATAATAAAGCCTAAATAAAATGATGTGTTATTTTTATTCAATTAATATGTAAAATGTATATATTATTTATAGTAAATAATTTTAATTTTCTTTGTGTACATTTTCTTTTAAATTAAATTTCTATGTAAAAATGATTCTATCTTTTAATTTATACCTAATAAAATGATCCATTAATTAGATAAAAATGTAAGTTGATAAATAATATGGTAATTTTTTAGAAATACCAAAAGTTAAAGAAATAGACCAAGTTAGAGGATTGAATGATATGAAGTTAAAATTAATTGACTAACTTCCATGATTTTGTAAAGTTAGAGAATTAAATCACAATGAATCAAAGTTGAAGGACTAACTTGTACGAGTTATCAAAGTAGAAGGACCAATAGTGCATTTAGACCTTTACAGATTGCTAATTAATCTGATTTTACGCTTAGAGTTGCGAAACGAAAAATGGAAATGGGTAGATATGAGGTTGAAAATGGAAGATCTACACGTAATAGTAGTACTTATTTTCTTGCACAGCTTAAAACTTGGAACATTCCTTCTATAACACATAAAGAAACTACTAGGAATTAGTCATTATGGTGCACTGGTTAGAGTTTTGATTTCGTATCAACCAACCGCAGAGCATCATAATGGCCAAAACCATGATACAGAACTCTGATAGGGTTTTCCTTGCCATACTCCTGACCATACTCTGCAATGGATATCAACCCACCAGCATCTTTATCGTACATGCACACAGTGATGGGCATCCTAAAGTAGGAAGAATGATATGTTTAGTACCCAAGTATATACTATATGAGACTTTGAAACAGAACAGAAAAGGGAACACAAAGCAAGCAGGCACAGCACAGTGACAGTGACAGTGACAGACCAAGAGACTTACTGGAGAACATGTGAAGCCATGAGAAGTTCAGGTTCACCTCCCCAAACGTGAGGCTTCCTCATCTGTGAGACATAAGAATCGAAATCTCCTTCAATGAACCTGCCGGTTAGTTATGCATATCAGTCATTCATTAATTCAATTGAACTAAAAACATTTGGAGGGGGGATTGAGACTGAGAGGCAGAAAAGCATGCATGGCTTCCATCACTGAGATGAATCTCACAAGTTATTGCAAATACTATTTGCAAACATCTGGCAACTGAATGTTGAACCCTCGTCACTGCATCAGCTGCAGCAAGATATCATGCGCTAACTATGCACCACAGCAATAAGAATGGCTATGATTTTGAGAAATATGGACTACCATTATCACGGATAACCATTTACTCATGTCTCCAAAAATAGACCAGTCTCATGATCAGGTAGGTGCATGATTACAGTCATGACCAAAATGCTAGTAAAAACTTTCTGTATCAAGAAGGTGATAACCTAAAACTAGTGTTCATCAAGACAGACAACAGTATCCTGATCTGCTTTACATGAAATGTCAGTACGATTTTCCTTCATATTCTTCCATAAGATGTCAATTATCTTTCACGTAACTAAAAGCATGTGGAATGTTCCATAAGAAGTTTAACGTACCATTCAGTCTCTTCTCTTCTTTTGATAAATTCCTCAGCTACCTGGAAAAAAAGTACAGGAGATCTAGGATCATACTTCACAGTCAACTCATGTCAATGTCAAGCATCCAGAATCCAGATATTCTATCAATTCATTAGGCGAGGACGAGAAAACACAGCTCTTGTTCTTGATCATTGTAGATCTTATACCATGGGGCTATGTTACTAGGAGAATGAGAGCAAATTAAAAATGGGAAAAAGGTAAACACTGTGAAGCGAATTCTGAAAATGAGAGCCTTCCTCTTGATGAAAATGAAGCATACTTTAGTCCTTAATTCATCTGCCAGCTGTCGCTGCAAACTCTCTTTTGGAGCTGGTTTGCCAGATCGTAAAGAGGCCCCATGAGCAACGGAGCGGAACAAACATCTTCCATCTCCAGGTATACCTGCAATAATACTCAGATAGGAGTTTCCAGGTCAGACAAGTTATGAAGGTTGAGATTTCTCCTTGAGAGTAAAAAGTGTAGTTTCTCCAATGAACCTGAATGGTTCTAACATCTGAGCAATTTCTAAATTTCCTATTTGGAGTTAGGCTATATGGACAGGCCAAGTTAGGAGTCAGAATAGCAGAGATATAAAAACACCAAATGCCTCATTCTTAACTAAACCATTCCTGATCATGTGCAGCACTGAGAGTCCGTTTAGCTGTGGAAAATTTTCCAAGTTATCTTTTCCAAACATCCTTTGTAAATGGTTGGATGCACAACTAGTTTTTAAAGGGTGGAAGACCTTGTTTTCAAGACATTGGAAAACTCATGTATTAAGTTGGAAAACCTCCAAATAGGATTTTTCCAAAGCTTAGAAAACAATGTTTCCATGTCTAAACAACTAGCTATGCATCCAAACATTTACAAATGATATTTAGAAAATGAAACTTAAAAAAAAAAACCACAACTAAACGGACCCTGAATGTTTCTAGAAGACACAACAAAACGCAAATGCATTAGTATCAGTACATTTTTATTTTCCAAAAAAAAAAAAGTTGAGCAAATGAGTAAAATTTCACAATTGGCCCTGAACTATACTCGATGTTGCACAGATGTCCCTAAACTACAACAGTGCTGCTTAATCATCCTCAAATTTAATACCATAGCTGCAACGGGCATCTGTTGGTTCTAGCCATAGCGGGAAAAACTTAAAGCATATGCATCCAAGTTAGAGCTGAAATGATCTAGACTAGAGAAGAAAGTGTGGAACGACAAGTTTTAAAGTAGTAACCGTCTGTAATAATATGACCATCAAACACTTCCTTTTCTCTGTTTTCTTCCTATAATCAAACTTGTAAACATTGAAAATTAAAACAACAAGATCTAGTTTACTTTATGACTATTTCTAAAGACTAGCATCCCTTTCTCATGATATTAGCTACTTATATGCTATCTTCCACTGATAACCAGAACAAAAATGACTACCATAATGTGAGAAGATGGCTTGAAGGAAGAACAATGAACTAGAAAAGATGAGATCCATGTTAGTAATATCAAAAGAACTTCCATTAAAGCCTTCGACTCTCCTAAACTTAGATGGTTATTACGCCACCTCTCACCTTTGGAGGGGGAATTATCCAAGACTTTGATAAAATCTGTCTTACTCACCCGACGAGGAAGAGAAACTGGTCACTAGCTTCATGGAATTCCTGAAAACGTATTTATTTTACCCCAAAATAGACAGCTAGCTACAGATATTCCGCTCTCATAGATATTTGATAGACACTAGACAGATAAAGAACTTGTAGAACTTTGGTGGTAATAAGATTCCTCAGTGACACTTGTAACTTGACCTCTTACAATTCAAGGGGATGATAACTTCTATCAGGACCATTGAAATAGAACTTTTAAGCTCTGTCTATTAAGTATCTCCTTCTGCCAACTGTCAACTAGCAGGGCCTGACAAGAAACTTCTGGAAAAAGAAGTGCAAAAGTTCTGAAGTAGGTTTTAGTAATAATAAATGGAGGACTCATCTAGACTATTGAAGTTGCTTCAGGTTGTGGAGACTAGGTAATGAACTCTAGAGTATGAAGAGTATGAATATAGTTTGGTCCCTTTCTCAATCTTCCCACTTTTCCTTTAAGAGTATACTTGATTATTAGGTTGGTAGCAATAGTTGCTACCTCAGAGTTCAGACTGTTTCTAAGCAGACAAGATGCAAACAATGTACTGTATTTTTTTTCGCACAAAGCTTATTCCACTCACTGTGATGGTAAGATTTTTTGGGTAGCAATTAAGCAACATTTTGTACTACATAGACAATTGTGCAACATCATATAGGTAGGGAACCAATTATGCAATTTACCCTGGAAGTTATTTCTTCTCACCAATTACAGAGTAGTCTGTGTAAACTCTCTTCCCATGACAGAATTTGGCATAGGTAGGCTCACAATCCTCTTCATCATCATCATCATCATCCTCCCCACCAGAAAATTTAGCCTCCCCTGTCTCAGTACTGGAATAACAAGTCAGCATGGTTAAAATCATGCCAGCAGTTGCACATCCTCGAGGTGAAGGCTTCTGTCGTGCATTCCATCTAATTTTATGAAGCATCTTTCCCTGCTTAGGCAACAAAAGCCTTACTTTAATCTGACAAAATCCCAGTGAGATTTCATGTCTATTCCCTGATCCATAATTACCACTTGGTCCTTTAGCTGTTAATGACCACCGATTCCTGCTATTACTTGATAAGGAAGGACGAAAAGAGCATGCTTGAAGTGTCTGAATGCCAGGTGAATTAGAGGATGAACTTGAAATAGAAAGTGAAACATATCTTGCCCTTGGATGTCCCTGGAAAAAACACTGGCAACATGAACTACAACGTTCTCTAGTGACAGCATGACTTAGACCACTGCTCATCACCCTTCTCAAGTAGACAACATGCTTTACACAAGTGCTTATGGGAGAATAAACAGTCATGTTGCCTGACCTGAGACATGCCACAAAACAGAAAAGTTAATGGTCAGCTTCTCACTGGCATAAATGGAGAAAATGCTGGCCATGCACTCTTTCTTACATGGCAGATTACTGATACTTTAGAAGTGAACGTCCTTCTTTACAATTTTAATGATTAAAGATTCCCATTACATATGAAAATGATTTTACCACTAATTTTTACTTGGCTGAACTTTGAAGCAACCAATTGTCATCATCCCTCACTAATCCCAACAGAAAGGCTTATACTCTAATATAGGAATGGAAATCAAATCTAGACGCCCAAGAATTACTTTCAAGTAAAAAAAAAAAACCTTGTCTCCCAAAAGTTAATAACAAAAGCTGCTTTATTACCCCTATATAAGGCTACAGATAGAAACTGATCAGGAAAAGAGCAATACACTCTCAGGCAGGATTTTGAATAATCTAAATTTTGTATTAGACCACAAATATTTCAAGTGGCAACGCCAACCATGATCATGTTTTCATCTCTCATTATGCAAGAAACCCAACATTTATATATCAAAGTGCTATGATTTGCCAACGAACACGATTGTGCAGAATGAAAAACTTACTTCAACCGAAGCTTAATTCTCTCTGCTGGTTTCCTTGATTACTTTTCGGACGAGTTATCGCATTGATTTGATCAACGAGGTTCCAATACAAGTCCCAATCAAATGCAATTCCGCAATAAACACATCACATCTGCACCCAAATTCCATAAAACCCAGCAAAACAAAGTTGAATTCAGGCAGAGAGAAATGTGAAAGCTTTACAGGCGCAAAGAACGTATCGGAAGAAACGAATGCTTCGAGAGAGAGCAAGAGACTTTCGAGTCTATTCTACTTCTATCTATCCTTCCACCACAGCGCTTCTAGCAAAAGGGGCGGTAGTATATAATATCCATTTTTAGTCCTTCTATGATTCGAGTTGTTCCAATGTGGTCCCACTTTCAAATTAACCTCTTAATGTTTCAAAGCATTTATGGTTTTCAAAAACTTACAATTATTTGTTTTTTTCTGAAAGTTTACAAGAAAGTTTGTCAAAAAGAAAAATTATAGGCAATGGTTGATTTGATGGAGATTTACTTTTTTAGAGAATAACACACTTTGCAATGGTTCTATCCAATTTGGTTGATACGAAGTCATTTTATTCTAATGAATTGATTTTGTTATTTAATCAGATTTGTAAGAAACTTTTTCATAATTTAAATTAAGTTTTAGATATATTTGTAGATTATAATTATGTAACATAAATTCAAATAGTTACTCTTTTCTATGTAAATTAAAGAGAGTGATTAATCAATTCGAGGATGAGAATGAAAAGTGATGATGGAAAAGGAGATATACTAGTATTTATTTGTGTCGTTTAGAAAGATGGAGAGTTAGATGATTCGAATATAAAAGTGAAGGAAGTTGTAGGACCAACGGCGTTGTTTCCAAGAAAAGTAAGAAGACGAAGATGAGGAACAGGAAAGCTAGGGCAGAGAGATATCGGCTGGGAATTGGGATGAGTCTGCACTCTGTAGACTGTAGGTGTTGGAACTAGACAGAGTGACAGCCAGGCTGCTCTTCTTCAATTCGACAATGGCGTGGGATTTGATCCTCTGGATCCTCTCTTTCATCATCACCTTAGCCCTACTCGCTTCCACATTCTATCAGGTGATTCTCCGTCCGTTCTGCCTCCGCTCTGCTGTTTTTGTTTGTTTTTGTTAATCAACTCCAAGTCTTCATGTTCTGTTCATCCAGCTCTTGTCTCTTTCGGACCTCGAGGCTGACCATCTGAACCCTTTCGAGACTTCGGCTCGCATCAATTACATTGTAGTCCCAGACTTCCTTTTGCAAGCACTTCTCTGTGCCTTCTTCCTCGTTACCTGGCATTGGGTTATGTTTCTGCTCACACTCCCGCTAACTGCTTATAATTTCATGCTGTAAGTTGCTCATTTTGTTCCCCGATTACTTATTTTTCTTTGGTTTTTAATACTCAAGCGAAGCGACCTACTCTTTTGGCTTTAAGGTACATGAAACGGAGACATCTTATCGATGTCACCGAGGTTTTCAGGCATCTTAACGATGAGAAGAGGTATCGATTTGTCAAATTGGGGTTCTACTTGATTCTCTTCACGGTCGTCATGTTCAGGTTGGATATCTAAATTCTAACTTCAACTTTGTTTGGTTCGTAGGTAGCTTTTATACTTGCATTTCTGGTGTTGTTCTTAAGATTCCTCTTTCTAGTGCTATCTATATTTTCCATCTTCTGATTGAGGTTATATCTCACGGTTGAGTGTAGAATATTTGCTGCTGGCAGAACGATGTTGTTCATTTCCAACTCCAAAGGATTAGACCTCCGATCCTCTGTACTAGAATTTTAGCAAAATCTTGTCAGAATAATCCTCTAGGTAGTGTTCCTTCCTCTTCCTGCCTTTGTAGGTTAGTGTTTGAGCTCGTAAAGTAATTTCTTCGTATTCATACACCATTGTAATTAGAGTTTGAAGTGAAGATGCATGCTTTAAAGGATAGTATATTATAGAGACAAAATTGTGAAACAACGCAACAGCGGCATACAGGCACCTACAGTCACGATTAGGTAAAAAATATCTAATAAATCTCTTAAAGGGGGCACTAACAAGATAGTTCAGTACTATAAGTACTCAATCTCTGGAAATTAAACAGTTTTATGATTTAGTATTCTTACTTTCCTAGTAGTTGCCATTGTGACATGAATACTGAGAAGTGTATATTGGAACGGCAGAGGGCTCTCTAAACTGTTTAGTAAGAGAAGTATATCAGACTGCAAAACTTTTTGAACATACTTTACTTTCATTTTGCGTTAATATCTCTACCACGTGTCAACATACAAGTTTATGGTTCTACTTTTCTGGAGTTCTAATTTGAATATTTGAACAATTTTACAGCTCCCCTATTTTCTAAAATGAATAGCAATGTTCTTTTCTTGGATTTCTTGAATTGACAGTGTTAGAGTTTTCTTGGTTATTTCATGTTACCATTCTGCTTATATGTGCTCTTGTATTTTAAATGTGACCTGGAAACAGCAAAAAAAGAAGGCTCAGTGATAAATTCTCTAAAACTTTCAGTTTCTTGATTTAATTGCAATAAAATAAAGTTTGTTGCTTTTCATGTATATGACATCTGTGGACTCAATGTTGAAACAAACTTATTGGAAGCTTGTACTCAATTCTAATGTAAGCTTATGAACCATCACAAAAAACAACTGTTCTCTTACTATGATGAAATGCCATATTAATAACTGGGATAGTTGCTCTATAAATATTGTCCTCAAACGATTGTCATTTTACCATAAGGTCGGATTTTTTTTTTCCTTCCCTTTTTTGATAGATAAAAGAAAGAAATGGGAATTTATTTGATTCGCTGAACGTTCAAAAGAAACTCTAAAGGCAGCTGCTGGCAGCCTGGTACTGCTAGCATTCCTTTAACAAATGAGTAAAGTAGCCAAAAAAACTGTATAGACCGTGCACGATTGTTGGATTCGGTTATGAACAGAATACATTACATCTAGTAGGGTTTGCCATATGCTTTTGCTGTATGAACTAATGTGTTCGTTGATAGATACTGTCATGTCCCACTCTAAGCAGTGGCATAAAATTTCACTACGTCTGCCATTCATTCTCACTGTTGGATTTTTCCAGCATGGGCACTCTACCTATGGCATGTCTTGACAGTAAATTGCTTTTATTGTGCATAGAATCAGGTATATAGCCTTACCTGTGAAATTTGTATTTGTTTAATAAGTCTGCCTCAAATTATTAGTTTTATTAAGGATTTGAAGTTTTTGGGGCAATACAATAGTACATATATTTGGATTATGGTAATTACTTGGCATCAGCTTATCATGATGTTAGTGTCCTGTCAACTTCAGTGTGAGAAATATTTTGAGTTTCAATGATATTTACTTGTGTTTGTGGAGGTTGTTGATATCTGACTTTCTCATATTTCATTTGAAACTACACCCCATGCATGATATCTGGTAAATGTTATAGTAGTACTAGTTGTCTTGGGTATGGGATCTACTTTGGTAGCTGATATACAAGTATTTCCTTTTGTCTTTCTGTTTATGCTACTTGCTTGCAGGCTCACATTATCTGCTTTCAATGCTTTGAATGACGAGGATGAAGTTGGTTTTGCATTTTGATCACTTGCTATCTACATGATAGTACCGGTGTGCCATATTTATTCTACTTAAACCTGGCTGATCAGATCAGATCAGACCAAATCCTTGATTGAAATTGGACTAGGTATTTGTAGTTTCACACGAACTCCCTCTGTCCCCAAAAGAATGTTACATATTTCTTTTTAGAAGAATGTCACATTTCCTTTTTAGGTAACTTATGAATGAGTGAGTGTTTTACAAGTATACCCTCAATTGGGTATGATGGTTTGCTTCATCTCTGGATATGATTTCATCTCCATATACCTGTGGGTTGTTTGTTCCTAGTTCCTACCCGTTTTTACTTTTGGGAACCACACCAAACGGGCCCACACTTCTTCTATAAGCCTATTTTGAGAAATAAGTCTTGCTGGGCTTTCTTGGGCTGCTTTTCATTATGGCCCATCTACAAATTGCTAGCAATACTACTACTAGGTTCCTTTCCCAAAAAAAAGAAGGAAAAAAAAACTCATTTTGTAGCATTAGAAAAGTATACATTAATGTTTGTTTATGTTTGTTTTTTTTAATAATTATTTTAGCAAGAGTTATATAGATAAGTTAGAGTTGAAGTAAGTAGTATTTAAAATGAAGGCAAAATGGTTTGGTGGTTTGGGCTGGGTCCGTCCATTGACAGGGTGAGGAGGGTGCCTGGCATGGCTGTGTCCGGTTGTTGTACTGGCCTCCCCCTCCTGGGTTGGTACGAGTATAATAATTGATGGACTTGCGCCCACGGAACACTGAAATAAAAGCCGATGGTCCCACCTCCCTCACAATCCATGCTTTCTTCTTTTGGGATGAGCTGAGCTTAGTTGGCCCGTGAAGCATGTCGGGTCCTATGCTTGTCTGGGCCCACTAGCCAGCAGCAAGCCCGTCTGGCGCCATCACTGGGACCGGGGACGGGGACAAACATGGAGGACAATAATAACTGTGTCTGTGCCTGCCAGTAGTAATTTTTACCTTCCAAAATTCTGTTCCCCCGTCCAAATTTAACTGCGAAAATTTCACCTGGTCTGTACTTCCTAGTGCTCATACTCATACATTCAGACAGGTAGCATGAGGTGTTCTGTTCTTCACCTGGATAGATGCATGGCTCCGTTTTCCTTTTCAACAACAATTTTTTCTAGAGAGTTTTTTTAGGGGTAGTTATTCATACACAAAATTCAAAATTCAAAATTCAAATCCGAGACTTTACTTACACTCAATCTCAACAACCATTGATTAGCTCCGTTTACACCTAGGGACTGACTCTCTTGATGCAGTGAAGAACTTCAAATGATATTTTGGCCCCGACAGCGTGGTCCACAGGATGTAACATCATCCGGCTTCTAGTTGGCGCTGCTGATCATTGCCCTCTCTTAAGATCAATGCACATCTTAGTGAACTTGACATATTACTTGGAGGAAAAGCAATGATTCCTGGTGGAAATGTTTGACATAATCTCCCTTGCTGTTAAATTCATTCCACCGGGGAGAAGAAGGAGAGATTATTACTCTCTCCGTCCTATGAAAATTGCATAATTTCTTTTATTGTTTCAAGTTACAGTATTTGATTCAAAATTTAACTAAGATAAACAGTAAAAAAAAACAAATCAAAAAAATTATATCTTAGAAAGTTTAAATTACAAATTATGAGAAATATATGAATCATTTAACTTTACATGTATATGAATTCATAAAAATAAATTATAAATTAAATACTGTGAAAATAATAAAGAAAATCTGTAATCTTACTGAAGTGGAGAGAGTACAACGATAGTTGGACATCATTGAGGGATCAGAAATTGCTTGCTTCAGTTTAGATTGGAGTTTTGAATGATTACTAGATACGCGTACAAATGTATATCAACTACGCAACCTTATGTGTAAAATGGATTATATATTTCAATAAAATAATAATAATAATAATAAATGGATTATATATTGCTCCCTCGGTGCTTCAAAGATTGAACTATTTATTTTATCTATTTTACAGGTATTTAGTCTATAATTTATTTTCATGCATATTTAGGTATCAAAAGTTAATTATTTTTTATGTGTATTATAATTTATAATATAAATTTTCTAAAAAAAAAATTGGAATGTTTTTGCATTATTTATCTTTATAAATATTTGAGTCAAACATTGAACTTATATACATTTTCTAAATATATATTTTTTGATTTTTTTTTTACACTATTTATCTTTATAAATATTTGAATCAAATATTAAATTTTGAATATGAAAATAAAATAGTGCAATTATTTGAGTACAAATAGAGTGTACAACTAGTGCGAGCTGTTTGCAAATCAGGTCGAGATCGAGTTCGAGTTCAAATAT
>JBBYHH010082904.1:0-15341 GCA_038382905.1 Daphne laureola
CTAATGAGATGAGAAGCTTAGGCAAAGTGATGTCAGATAAGAAAATAGTAGCAAAAATTTTAAAAACCCTCACTGAAAAATTCAATTATGTAGTATGCACTATAGAAGAGTCAAAAGACACTGAAACCCTAAGTGTTGTTGAGCTTCAAAGCTCCCTCCTACTACATGAACAGAAATTTAGAGCAAGAGAAGGTGACAATCAAGTCGTAAAGGCAACAAAAGACAAATTTGAAGGAAGAGGGGCATATAGTGGTGGAAGAGGCTTCTCTGATGAGAGGTTCAATGGAAGAGGTCGTGGGAGAGGATACTTTAGAGGAAGAAGCCGTGGGAGAGGGTGCTACCCTAGGGCTAACATAGAGTGTTTCAGATGCCATAAGATGGGGCATTATCAGTCAGAAGGAGAAGAAGAAGATGAGATGCTATTGATGGCAGGCAGAGAAGAGTTATTCAATGGCTTAGCAGAAGAATGGTACTTAGATTCAGGATGCTCAAATCACATGTGTGGTTTTGAACATCTATTTGATTCTCTGGACAAGGCTTTCTCACATTCTGTGAAATTGGGAAATGATACTAGGATGAAAGTTTCACGGAAGGGAAACATAAAACTATCAATTTGTGGACTCAAGGTTACTTTGACAGATGTATACCTTGTACCAGAATTGAAAAGCAATCTGCTCAGCCTTGGACAACTTCAAGAAAGAGATCTAACCATAACAATTGGAAAAGGATCATGCAGAGTATATCATCCAAACAAAGGTCTAATCATGAGTACAAACATGAAGAAAAACAAAATGTTTATCTTATTAGCAGAAAGCATGAAGAGCAAGTCTACTTCTCAAGACACTTGTTTACAAACCAGCACACAGGATTTATTCTATTTATGGCATAGGAGACTTGGACACCTAGGATATGCTGGAATTGAAGAAATGCAGAAGGGTGTAAGATGGTACAAGGTCTACCTAAGATAACACCCTCCACCAAAACATGC
This sequence comes from Daphne laureola, assembly GCA_038382905.1. Classification (NCBI taxonomy): domain Eukaryota; kingdom Viridiplantae; phylum Streptophyta; class Magnoliopsida; order Malvales; family Thymelaeaceae; genus Daphne; species Daphne laureola. The sequence goes on from JBBYHH010082904.1 coordinate 989, forward strand.
ACCAGCTGCCTAAAAGGAAAGCAGCAGAGACAACCTTTTCCTGAAAAAGCCACTTGGAGAGGAAAAGAGAAGCTAGAACTTGTACACTCAGATCTATGTGGACCTATATCACTAGGATCCAATAGAGGCAAAAGGTATATACTATGTCTTATTGATGACTTAAGTAGAAAAAGCTGGTGCTATCTTCTAAAAGAGAAATCAGAAACCTTTAGTCATTTCAAAAGGTTCAAAACTGCTGTTGAAAAAGAAACAGGATGCTCTTTGAAATGTCTTAGAACTGATAGGGGAGAAGAGTTCAATTCAGATGAGTTTAAACTGTTTTGTGAAGAAACGGGTATTAAAAGGCAACTTACCACACCATACACACCTCAACATAATGGTGTTGCAGAACGAAAGAACATGACTGTTCTCAATATGGTAAGAACCATACTTGTTGACAAAGAGATGCCCAAAAGCTTCTGGGCAGAAGCAATTGTCTGGGACTTTCACATACTAAACAGATGTCCTACATCTGCAGTAGAGAACAAAACTCCTCAAGAAGTGTGGATTGGACACAAACCCTCAATTCAACATCTCAGGATATTTGGATGTTTAGGACATTCCCATGTTCCAGATATAAGAAGAACAAAACTGGATGATAAATCAGTTCTTGGAATATTATTAGGAGTCAGTGAAGAATCAAAGGGCTACAAGATATACAATCCAATTGAGAAGACTATTTTAATAACAAGAGATGTTGTGTTTGAAAAAGATGAAAAATGGAACTGGGACAGCTCCTATGAAAATCTGATTGGGACAAGTCTGGATTGGGAAGAAAGTGATGAAGAAGAGGAAGACAGATGTGAAGGAGAACCAGAACATAATATACCTGAAGATCAGCCTCCATTAGTAAATGAAGCACCTGAGTCTAGAGTAAGGGAAGGAAGGAGAAGAGTACCTCTTGTCTGGATGAATGATTATGAAACAGGAGGACCTCCAAATGACAGTGAAATCAATTTCACAAAAATCATACCAGAAGAAGATATAATGTTCATTACCTTAGGTGATGATCTAATTCATTATGAGGATGTTGCAATACTCCCAGGATGGAGGAAAGCCATGGAACAAGAGATTGATGCCATAAAAAGAAATGATACTTGGATCCTTTGTAAACTTCCAGCAGGTGCAAAAAGAATAGGAGTCAAGTGGGTATATAAAGCTAAGTTCAACGAGCAAGGAGTAGTGGATAAATTAAATGCTAGATTAGTATCCAAAGGATATGCACAACAACATGGGATAGATTATACTGAGGTTTTTGCTCCTGTGGCTAGACTTGATACTTTCAGAATGATACTAGCAGTAGTAGTAAACAAAGGCTGGGGTATTTATCAATTGGATGTGAAGTCAGCTTTCTTGCATGGGGAAATTAGTGAAGATGTCTATGTGGACCAACCAAAGGGCTATGAAGAAAAGGGTAAAGAACACTTGGTATGTAAGTTAAGAAAAGCTCTATATGGGTTAAAGCAAGCCCCAAGGACCTGATTTAGCCGAATTGAAGCTCATTTTAAAGGTGAAGGTTTTAGACAGTGTGATAGTGAGAATACCCTATTCACAAAGAAAAACAATGGAAGTAAAATACTGATTGTAAGCATCTATGTAGATGACTTAATCTTCACAGGTGATGATGCAGATATGATGGAAAAATTCAAAGAATCCATGAAACAAGAGTTTGATATGATAGATCTAGGCAAGATGAGGTATTTTCTTGGAATTGAAGTACTACACGAAATGAATGAGATTAGTCTGTGCCAAAGAAAATATACACAGGATATATTGAAGAGGTTTGGGATGATTGATTGCAAACCAATAGCCACACCTATAGTTCCTGGAACTAAGGTAGACAAAGATGAAGAAGGAGAAGGTGTGGATGAGACTCATTACAAACAGTTGGTAGGTAGTTTGATGTATCTAATAGCCACCAGATTTGACATCATGTATGATGTAAGTCTCATTAGTAGATATATGTCTAGACCAACTGAACTTCATCTAATGATTGCTAAGAGGATCTTAAGATACTTGAAAGGCACTTTCAACTTTGGAATCCAGTATACAAGAGGGCCTGGAGCTGAGCTAGAAGTATTCTCGGATAGTGACTATGTAGGAGACATTGATGATAGGAAGAGTACAACAGGCTATGTGTTTGTACTAAGTTCAGGGGCCATCTCTTGGTGCTCTAAGAAGCAGCCAATTGTAACACTATCTACAACTGAGGCCGAATTCATTTCAGGTGCCGTTTGTGCATGTCAGGTTGTTTGGGTTAAAAGAGTACTGAAAGAGTTGGAACATGAACTATTGGACTGTGTGAAGATCAAATGTGATAATAGCTCCATCTTGAAATTGTCCAAAAATGCAGTTATGCATGGGAGGAGTAACCACATTGATATGCGTTATCATTTCCTTAGAAATCTAAGAAAAGAAGGTGAGATTGAGCTGGTCTTCTGCAGAAGCCAAGATCAGTTAGCAGATCTGCTAACAAAACCTCTCAAGGTTGAGAGCTTCTTAAAACTAAGAAGACTCATGGGAGTTAAACACTTAGAAATGTAAACTATTTGTAAAGTTACATAATAGTTTAAGGGAAGGAATGTTAGAAAGTAAAGTTAAGTCATATACATTTAGATTAGAAAGGGTCTGCAGCTCGATTTGTTAGGTTGCTTGCAGACCAAGAAAGAACAACACTGTTAGTTTTAGGAGTAGTCCTGTTAGCATTAGGAGTTCTTTCTGTTTTATAATTAGTTCAGGCTTAGTAGTTATCCTAGTACTAATAGTAGACCTCTTATTCTTGTACTATATAAGCATGATTATCAATAGAAAATGAGCATACTTTCGGATCACATCAATTGTTAAACCCTAACCAAGATTAACATTTACCGCCACCGGCTTTGGCAATTAACCCAATGGGGTCTGACTCTTTTGATTTTGGAGTTGAAGCGTGTATTGTTGCTTCCAAGTTATGTGTTATTAGGAACGATGAAAAGAAATGTGTGAATATGGAGAAATAAAAAGTGGCGTGGTTGCGGGAATGAGACCAGACTTTCCTGAATCCTTCCTATTTTCTTTACGATAATCGTCCTCATCGTCCTCCTACACTCTCTAATGTATCTGATTCTGGTGAAAGAGGAGACAAGGTAAATGTAATTTTTTATTTGATGGGACCTTAACGGGGTTGAAATATGAGTTTTGAATTTTAATTTTGTAATCTTTAAAAGATGCCTATTAATATTTGTATAAGGGAAACTGGTATATTGATTGTTAGTATTTTTTTTATATACAAATAGATTGGGGATGTCGGAAGCTCGAACTCGAAATCTTTACAAATGTCATCAAAAGCATGACCATGATCACTAGATCAAATGTTGAGGATTGATTGTTAGTACTTTCTTAGTATAGTGTATTAGGGTTTTTGTAAGATTGGTGAAATGATTTGTTTTCATTTTACTCAATTATGGTTGCAATTACATAAACATTATTATACTAATATAAACTTCTCTTTCTGAATATTTAATTAAAGTAATACTTTTAATCCAAGCACCCAACGAATGTCACTTGGTCACTAGGTGATAAACTTTGATCCAAGCACCCAACGAATAAAATAGAGTAAGATGATGGATCTCTCCATGCCACTAAATCCTTGTTGGTCCCTTTTTTGGACTATTTGGAGTTGCTTTAAAAAAATGGAAGTATATATAATGCAATCTTTGAAATACATAAAGAATATATAGTTAAAGTGGTATACTTGAACTCATGAACACAAACAACGGAGCAAGTGGACATTATATACGCACAATTTTGTTTTGAGAAATTTGGGGATGTGTTTTCGATTGTTGGATGGGATGTATGTGATTAAAAAAATTTCCCCACTTTTAGTTGGTGAACCGAGAGTTATTAACTTTATTTTTTAGAAAAATGTTGTGATTTTAAATTTTCATAATACTCCATTATATACCCAATTCCCATAATTTTAATATTAAAGAGTGTTTGTAATAACAAGTATAAAACGAACTGTGTTTGGAGCGAAGAATGTTACAATAGATTATTTTTACCACATGAAATATTTATTTTAATAAAATCATCATTTATATTTAAGTTGAAAGTGTATATTTTATAAACCAATTTAATTAAATTAGTGCAATATTTTAGTTATTTTTCATCTGTTCAATATATTGTGATAGGATATTCCGATTTTATAAAATACTAACATTCTTATTTTTTATGAGAAAAATAATTTATTTTGTTTAATAGTGGTTATCCATATTAATAAAAAAATTCACTATTGCATAACATTTTATAAAATCTTTAAGACTTGTATGAAATAAGATTTAATTTTATAACTTGAATAGAACACTATGTATAGTAATAGGATCCTAAAACAATTTACCCATTGTTTGGTTCTCTTGGTCGGCTGATTGAGAGTGCTGACTGTTGTGCCTGCGAGGGGGCCCTGCTCATTTATGCTTTAATGTCGATTAGTCCTTAAGTTGTATATTTGTTTTCAAAATGGTCTCTATGTTTTAGTTTTATAAACAAATACTACCACTACCATTACGGTGCCCCCATTATGAATCCGCCCCTGGGCACAACAAGTGAACATAATGACACAACCAGTCAACCACCTTTCAAACGGTACTAAATCAACCACATTAGCAATCATGTTTTTATTCAATATTTATTTCACTTTAATTGATCACGCTGCCCCTACAACTGAGCCAAATTATTCATCTCCAAACTAGTACTATATCCGAACTCAAAAAATTGTATCATTTGATTTTATTATTTTAATATTTAATATTTAATTTAATTTTTAAAAAAAAATAATCAATTTTAAAAAAGTAAAAAAAATATATTTAATAAATTTACATATCAAATTATGATTCTTAAATAAATTTACTATTTTTTAATATCTAAAAATAAATCATAAATTAAATATAATGAAAATGTCAAATTAAAACATTTATAACTACATCATCAACTTGTAAAGCACACTTGACACAAATGTAGGTAGAAGTAGGTAAAAAACATTTGGGAAAAAGGTCAACCACATAATAGTAACAACCAGTAATTTAACCTCAACATAATAGAACTATCGTTTTCTCCAATCTGAATTTATCCATAAAACCAGAAGCGCAACTATTAATGAAGTGACATAGGAGGAGACGAGGCTTATGTAAAAGACACCCATCTCCATAAAACCATCATCATCCTCTGCTTCATCTGTTGGTGGTGATCGAGCTACCTTGCAACTATTTGGCAATGGTTCTCCACACAAAAAAAAGATTACCCTTGTAGCTACTTTCTTCAAAATTTGCAAACTGGAAGAGTCTCTGAGGTGTAGGCCCGGATAAATTGTTGAATGAGACATTGAAGGATGCTAAAAGAGTCAAACCAACAATTTGAGGTGGGATTCCGCCTTCTAGATTGTTGAATGAGAGATCCAAGGTCTCAATTTGCTTCAAATTTGATATCGTCAAAGGTATACCTCCAGAAAGACTGTTGTGGGATAGGTTCAAAGTTCCCATCATGTTTAGCATCCCAATCTCCTTAGGAATCTCGCCAGTGAAATTATTGCAAGAAAGATCGATTCCAATTAAGAATCTCAAGGGTTTTCCGTAGTAAGGGTAAGACATGCTCTTTGTTCTAAATTCTATGCCATCACTTTCTGGTGGATTGAAAATATGAGGTTGTAAGAGTGATAAAAGAGAATAAGGCTCATCATCAAGTGAAGTGATTTTTAGGCAAGACGGTATGGAACCAAAAAAGCTGTTATAGGATAGATCAATCACGCTTAGTCTAGGAAGTTGGCATATTTGTAATGGGATTGTGTCTATGATGCTATTGTTTCTCAAGATGAGATAACTCAACTTTTGGGGCTCTTTAATGCATCGTGGAATAGGATCAACCAACAGATTATTGCTAAGATCCAAAGTTATAAGGTCAGTGCTTCTGCATAGTGTGGTTGGCAGTCCCCCATGGAGCTTGTTGCTAGAAAGATGAATGTGCCTGATCGGAGGAAGATTGAAGGTAGATGGTATTGTCCCAGATATAAAGTTGCTAGAGACGTGTAAGACATGAAGGTTGGGTAAATTGAAAAGCATGTTCGGAAAATGGCCTTCAAGAGCATTGTTTTGCATTCTGATATCTTCCAACTCTGTCATACTTGCAATTTGAGGAGGGATTCCTCCAGATAATGAGTTGTTAGACAAGTCTAGATGGAATCGTTGTTTCATATCACTAAGTGAAGATGGTATGTTGCCCATGAGTTGGTTGTTTGAAATGTCTAATTTCTCTAATACTGGAAAGAATCCCCCAACCTCTCCAGGAATGTCCCCTGTCAAGAGATTGTCTGAAATACTCAATTAGACAAACTACTATGTGGATGAGTTGGTAATGCAAAAGATCCAGAAAGACTAGCGTTAGCAAGATTTATAATCTCCAATTTTGGGTTGTTTTCCAAAAGCCAGGTCGGAAACTGTTGTCCACTCAAGTTCGTGTCAGACATATAAACATAACTCAAATCATGTTGATGGTAAAGGAATTTGGGGAATTCTCCAGCTAATCCTAATTGACCAGATAGATCAAAAGATTTCAGTTGAAAGGTTGGTACTGATTGATAGAACTCCGTGTAATCATCATATATTTCAGTGTGTGAGGCATAAAAATGGTGAAGCTTTGAGAGGTTGAGAAATGGTGCAAGAGAGCTTGGGACTCGAAATTGATTTTTGGAAATGACTAAGGTTTGGATAGAATGTAGAGCTCCAAGGGCAGAGTATGCCAGGTCTCCTGATAAATGATTGTTGGAAATGTCTAAGGATTCAAGGGCAGTTAGGTTTGAAAAACATGCAGGTAAATTTCCACTTGCTTCCATCGAACTCATATCTAACTCCTGTAGATTTTTTAAGCTGCACACACCTGCAACCGTAAATGTATACGTTATAGTAAATAATTTTTTTCTTTAAATATTTAAAATGCTTCTTCACTCTTGAATGGAAAAATCATACTACAATGATAGTATATTTGCAAGAAAGAGTGTTTTCTTGTTTACCATCAAAGAGTTGCTGATCCAGGCCTCTAATGGAACATCTTCGCAGATACAATCTTTGAAGGGAAGACAAGGCTCCAAAAGCATGGATAAAACTTGATGGTAAAGAAGATCCACTCAAATTTAGCAATTGCAAGTTTGTCAAGCCGTTCGTTTCTACTAATTAGTCAAAGCGAATGAGGATTTAGTTATTGTTGCCCAGTTTGAACATTTTGAACATTTTGAAGCTAACACTTACCTATCTTTATTGTGCAGTCATTAAATGTATTGTCTTGAAGGTAAATCGTCTTGAGAGAGGGGAACAAGGCTATAGACTGAAGGAGGCTGCAGGCTTGAGCATGAACTTTACCCAGATGAGCCAGATCCAATGTCTCCAGTTTCTTCAAAATAATGTCATCTGTTTAATGCAAAAGAAAGGATCATCATTCGAGTAATAAAGTATGGGCAAGTATGCGTTGTAGCTTACTTGACTTAATAACGGTTATGTAGTCTTATGGAAATGTGTATGTACCCTCGGAAGCCCTAATAAACTTGATTAAGTTCTTCCCCAAGTAAAGCTCTTCTAAGTTATCCTGACCAGCAAATTTTGTTTGATCGAGTTCAGGAACTAAAAAATTTGGAAGGTAGAATAAAATGAAAGTGATATGAGATAGTTTTTTCCTAAGTACCTTTCACGGTTATCGATCTCGTAAATCTATTTGTTCCAAGATCCAAATTTTTAAGACTTGAAAGACCTCTCAAGAATGATAGAACACTATTATTGAAAAAATTATTACTTAAACCTAGTTTCTCCAAGTTGGACAAGTTGAGAATTTCATCATCTATTTCAAAAGGGGAAAAAAAAAGATAGAAAAGTTTGAATAAATGCATATAAAAACTACTAATTGATGACAATGTTTGAGTGGTCATTGTTACAAGAAGGTATAAAATTGCATGAAGTTGTGCTTCTATTCTCTTGTACATACCTTTAGAAGGTTTCAAGCTTTCTATTGAATTGAAGCTCAAGTCCAAGTATGTCAAGCTTTTCAGACTATTTATCCCTTCTAGACCAATATCATAATTAAGAAGAAGATAAAGAACTCATGAATAATTGGCTTATTGTGAGGATGAGTGTTGGTATAATAGAATGATCTACAATGATACAATATAGTTTTTTCTAAAGTACCTTTCACCTTCATTGATCCTGCAAGTCTATATTCATTGAAAGATCAAGATTCTTGAGACTTGAAAGACCTCTCAAGAATGAGAGAGCTCTATTGTTGAGATAATTGTTTTTTAAATCTAGGTCCTCCAAGTTAGATAGGTTGAGAATTTCATCCCCTGGAAAAACAAAAATTGAGAAGTTTGAATACATTCACATACAAACTACTTCAATGTCTGAGTGATCATTGCTACAAAGAGGCGCATATATATAATTCCATGAAGTTGTGCGTCTAGTCTCTAGTACATACATTTTGAAGGCTCAAAGCTTTCTATTAAATTATAGCTCAAGTCCAAATATGTCAAGCTTTCCAGACTATTTATCTCTGCTAGATCAAGGTCATAATTAAGAAGAAGAAAAACTCATGAGTTGGCTTACTAGGAAGCTAGTTATTGGTAACCCAATATTCTACAATGGAAGCTCAATAATTACCGATATTTAAGGTGTTAAAATAGAAAGCAAATAACAATCTAGAAGCAAGTTTCATCTCATACTGCTGTCACAACATCAAAAATAAAATTGTTTCACATAAAATGACATTTTTCCATTTTTATTTTATTGTAATCCATTTTTACCCACAATGCACTCATTCAAAAAATCTTGAGAGTGGTTTGGAAGGGATGAGAATGAGTCTGTAAAGGGTTAATGATGAGAATTTAGGTAAAATAATTTAACGATTAAAGACAATTTTAATCTATACAAAGAAAGGTACAAATGAACTCATTTTGGGGCGGAGTGAGTAAAATTTACGTACCATGTGGATACTTTCCTTTAACTTGTAAGATGTCGCAAAGAAGCCAAAACATTATTGTCAAATAGGTTTAAGCCTAAATCAAGAGTCTTCAGGTTCGGTAGACTTGATAACCATTCAAACCCGGCAACAAAGCTAATCTACCATATACTATAATTTATGACATTGAATATCTAAAATACTGGTCACAACTTAAAACTTAAGAGAGTTAACAAAGTGCTAAATTACTAATTAGAGAAGTAATATGTATACCTTCATTTTTGAGACAGTCAACGATTAAATTATCTCTCAAGTCGAGAGTTCAAGTGACGAAAAAGCAGAAATAATGATGCATTCGGATTAAAATAAAGATCATCTACCATATCAGTCGAGGACGAAGTGAGGGCTGAAACACGAAGTTCGGTGACTCGGCCTGTAGAGTTATCAAACACGATCCCATCCCATGAACAACAATCTGACTTGAGGTCATATATTGGTCTCAATCTAAGTATGGAAAAGAAGGTCGGAGGTGAAGAAGAGCTAGTCTCTCTACCTCCCAGCAATACCCATAACACTGCTGAAGAGACCCTTGAACCAACAACAAGCTCTAGAAACACACCCACAATTCTTGTCCCACATTTGTTTTTCAAATAAGGAGCATTCACTTCAACTACAACCTTATAGCTTACAGATACACAAACAAGCATGATCTGTTTTTATATATAAATACATCCAAGTGCTCCAAGTTTTCACAATTTGCAATTTCCATGTACGTAGGATCCACACATATTATTGATTGACAAACGTGTTGGAAAGGTAATGAGGTCAAGACCTTGCTTATGAGTTGACAAATAATTGTAGGTTCCATAACTTTAGCACCTATAGAGTAGTAAGATACTGCTCCCTCGGACCTTGAAAATTTGAGTGAATGTTGGACATATAAAACTGAATAATTTATATGTATATTATAATTAAAAATATAAATTTTTTAAATATTTTATTATTATTATTTATCGTAATAATAATTTGAATCAAACATTCCAATGCAGAATATGAAAAATAATTCACTCCATTATTTTGGAATGAAGAGAGTATTTGTTATGAGTTCAAATCCTATGTTTCCTTTTCCCCGATCGCTTTCTATTTTTTTCTGTATTTTATTAATATTATTAATTATTCTCTTAAAAATTTAACAGATGGATTTACGGTATTAATGAAATACAGAGTGCGGCAGAAACGGGACAATAGATTCATTCACATTTTCTATTGAAAAAGATGTAAAAAGCATTTTGTGACCAAGTCAAAACTGGCAAGCTTGAACTTCTTAAAACGAAGGCCACACAAATGTAAGGATGGAGATATTACAAGCACACGTTTCCTCTCTATTCTGAATTCTGTTCAATGTTAGGATGGATTGCAGTACAAGTTCGGATGGACTACAAAAGTCCAAGGTTTTAAGTTAAAGGTGTGTTTATTTCCGATTTATATGTACGTATTAACGTTAAAATGGTTTTGTGCACCTTCCGTTCCAAATTAAAAAATGAAATAAAAAAAATGAAAAGTTCATTTTTTTTTTTTTTTTGAACGGTAAGACTAATTTTCTTAGAAAAATATCCTAACAAAACAAGTCAGACTCGAAAGACCATAGCACCATAAAAATGTGCAATAGTACTAGTACATGAGCTTAACGCTTAAACTAGAACCTAACATGACCATAGCACCATAAAAATGTGCAATAGTACTAGTACATGAGCTTAACGCTTAAACTAGAACCTAACATGAAGCTAGGATCAAAGTAACAAAGTGATTCCGGGTTTCCCCAATCCTGTCTATAGAGGCTTACGAGCACTATTATTATCATAACGGAATGACAGATAGGTAGTGCGAGTCCCCAACACCCCTGATATATTCGCAAAGAATAAAATGATGTTGATGCGTCATAGCGGTGCACTGACGGGGGAACCACGAGAATCACATGCACCATGATTAGCAAATACCAGATAGTTGACCAGAAATAAACTAAAAGTAACAAACAAATCAGGAATGATCCAAAATAAAGTAGCTAATAAAACAAAAACTTGAGTGACCCTTACACCTCATGTAGAAGATGACCGAGCTAATGATCGGTTGGGGGCTCGCAGTCCCTCAACCCCAGAATTGCATGCTCCACCACACTGGCCGCAGCACCCGTGATCTTCAACTTTTTATTGGCACGACCAGAACTGCCTACTCCCAACACCATAGTCTTGCGGGTGTTGTCCGAGGAGCGAGAACCATAAGTCATTACTAGCATGTTTAATGACATATTCAAATCATCTGGACCAACCGCTGGGAGAGCCAACACCACATGGCTATCAGACAAATAGGGAGCAAAGCCTGGCGGACACCTGTCCTCCGGCCCATCCGCCTCGTCCATGATTGGTGCGATGGTTTGCGCATCGCCGGTTTGCCCCGTACCACCAAGGCCGCCCCTCACCAGCTGACAACCAATCTCCCTGTTGTGTGGAGCCTTGTCTCGCTACCAGTCACCGAAATGAGGAGCCGCTCCTTCCACAGCCGCCGGGGAGAAGCACTTTTTTGCTACATGGTCAAACATTCCACAGACAAAGCAAAACTCAGACAAATTCTCATACTGTAGGAGAAAATTCTTACCAACACCATCCACAAGAATCTTAACCAGATGACGCAGAGGTTTGGTGATGTCGAGTAGCACACAGAACCAGAGTGATAGGCCAGAGTAGTCAACTGCTATGAGCTTTCTAATTTTTTGACCAATCAACGTGGCCATTACCTGAGAGAACCAATTGAATGGAGCATCCATAATATGAACCAATAAAACAGCTTCCGAAAAATTGACCCATGATGGACTATCACCTTTTTTTAGTAGAACCATAACCACTAGCCTGTTAAAGAAGGGCCCTTTTGCAGCACCAAATGAGCATGATTGATAGTCTCAAATTTCAGCAGGAAGATGTTGTCCGAGGAGTGGGACACCGTCGGTCTGACCCCGAAGCAGATGAAACACGGCTATGCCTGAGAGAAAGTCGCGGCTATGTAGTCCGCCTGAGCCGGCTTTGCGGACAAGATCTTGGCGATGAGCATCGGGCCGAATCGCATGGTGGGAGTTGCGATGGGCATCACAATCTCTTCTTCTTCACGGGACAATTGAAGGTCGTACAAGGTGTTTTCGAGAGCTTCCATGGCAGAACTTGTTCAACAAGTCAGACTTAAACAAAAAAAAAAAGGAGAGAGGCGAAAATAAGTGAGGATTGCTCAAATGAGACTAGAATCATAAAAAACTTAAATAATCAAGATTCACACCATCCAAAATAATGAAAATAAGAGATAGAACACCTACACAAGCAAGGAGGCGGCTATGGAGGAGAAGGGGGTGCTAGGGCTTATTTCACATAAAAAGTTTTCAATTGTAAAGAATATTAATTGCCATACAAAAAATTAATTTTTAAATTTGTGTTTAGCTTAAAATTTTACTAATAAAAAATGTCATATGTATATATATATAAAGAGAACTAAAACTTCAAATTATGATATATGTATACTTTTTTTATATTTATAGATCTAGACGTGGAAGAAAAGTCATAATAAAACGTTGAAAAACCAACCATATAATTGTTTAGGGAGGAAAGAAATAATAACTTTTTATTTATAAAATTAAACTAGAAGTGATATTTACAGTAGTCGATATCACTTGAATAAAATTATTAGTGATCATGTATCAAAGAAAATATACTACCTTCGTCAAAAAAATATTTGGTACGTTTCGTTTTTAACATTTAATTTATGGTTTTTTTTAATTAACATGTAAAATCAAATATTTTTAATGTAGATTATAGATTAATGTGTATAGTTCTTAATTTTTTTTTTTTGTAATTTTAATGAATTCTTTTAGTAATAATTTGTTGTCCCAAGTAGGCAACCAAGAGGGGGTGAATTAGATGACCTAAAAAACTTTTTATTTTAACAAAACGTTCAGACTGTAAAACGCTTAACCTGTTGACAAAACTCGTTCCAAACAGATTAATAAAAAATGCTCAACTTGTTGATAAAATTCGTTCCAAGCAGATTAATAACTTTAAACAATGAAACAAATTGCATATGAAGTAAATAAGAGAGATACAAAAAATTATAGAGATTTGGTCAATGAGACCTACATCCTCTCCTCAAAATAGTTACACTAACTACAATAAAGCTTTTCACCAAAAAGCCTCCCCACTAGTTTTCCTCGAGTATTTTAGTTTTTCCAAGGCTCACTAAAAACCTAACAAATGGTTTTCCCGAGACTCACCAAATAAACCTGACAAATGATTTTTCCGAGACTCACCAAATAAACCTAATAAAATTCACTTTTGATTTCCTCGAGGTTCACCAAGAAACCTAACAAAAATCACATTTGATTTTCCTGAGACTCACCAAAAAACCTAACAAAATTCTCTACTTGATTTTCCCAACGCTCACTAAAAAGCCTGTAAAAATACAACTTTCTAAAAACGTTCAATCTATTGAGTATTTTCTGAAAAACTCAAAACCTTTCTAAAAACATCTTTTTTACTCTCAAAATGATTTTGTAATTGCTCAGACGTTGTAAAATTGTGACTCTAAGATAAATCAGCACTGAAACACTTGAACTTGACTTGATTGCTTGAAACACTTGAACTTGACTTGATTGCTTGAGAATTGAATGATTAGAAGTAGAAGAGAAGTAATCTTCAAACTCTTCTTACTTCTAAATATATAGAGAAGGAACATCATTTTTCTTCCCGTTTAAGGTTTTTTTTTTTTTTTTGCCGTTCCACAAAATCTGTTGATCTTCAATTAAACGTTAGAGAAGAAACAGAATAGATCAAAGCCAAAACAAACCTCTTTCCTGAAGAAGAGTTTTAATCAAAGTAAAACTCTTCCTCTGTTATTCTTAATAGAAACGGACAGACCATTAGGTGGGCTTAAACAATATGGGCTTGGCTTTCAAAAGTCAGATGCCATAACTCATTTAACAAGAGTGAATTAATTAAAAGGGATAAAATTAAACAAGAACAATAAACTTTTATAAATTTTACAAAAACATGTCAAATTTTTATTATCATCAAAATCTAAGTCATGGGAATAAACCCAACATAATGTATCTATACTTGAGCGCATTGAGTAGAGGTGTAGTAGGGCTTTTGTATGGAGAGGGGATCTTAATTCTTTTTTTTTTTTTTTTTTGTTATAAGGAGGGGATGTTAATTCTAAACGAGCTAGCAAATCCCTGATCTGTTTCGATTGAAACAGCTTGTTAGTAAACCTTCTTTCTCTATGAAGGATTTTACTTGCATGTAATAGAGAATCATGA
>JBBYHH010083015.1:0-15339 GCA_038382905.1 Daphne laureola
GAGTTTGATTGATTTTAACCTTTTTGTTTGACTAATTATTTTACATAATTATGTTTATGTTTAATAGTTTATCATTTTTCATCATTGTCAAACTAATTCAAGATTTGTTTCTTTTTTGATAGTTAAACTCGGGTTTTTTTTAACCCCCACAAAAGCACCAAAAAACACATCGTTCAGGTAACTCGACCGCCACACCAGATCGACACAGACCGCCACACCAGATCGACACATTCAAGACAACTCGACCGGCAATCAATTGGAGCGAGTAGATCATCTCAACATCAGGCAACTCGACCGCCACCCCGCCGACTCGACAGGTAAGCATTCTAACCCATGTTCTCCCAGTCCAATGGGAGCAAACTACGTGGACTTTGATCCTGATGCAAGTAGGTACGTAGGCAGTTTGGAAGCCCATAATCCAAGCCCAAGTCCAAATAACTAAAATTGACCAATTGTTTAGAAATAAATTGATTAATCATTTTTGCATTAATAAATTATGCGAATCGGCTTTTATTTTGTTTTAAAAATTATTTTCAGACAAATTGGGTGCCTAACACCTTCCCAATTTGTAACCAATACCCGGACTTAAAATCTTTGATTTTTCGCAGAAAATGCTTTTTCCAAAATTCGGAGTCAAAATTGGGTTTTCCTTGATTTTTTCCCGCTTTTTAAAAATTAAGGTGGCGACTTCTCGATTTTTTTCAAAATTAGACAAAAGCCCCCCGACGAGCGGTCCTCCCGCTCACAGTGGCGACTCTACTGGGGAAATTTTCAAACTTTTTGAAAATAAGAGGATTGAATGCTGGAAATGTTTGTTTAAAACAAGTATGAAAGCCGATTATGTTTGATTATATTTGTTGATTGCAAAGCATGGTGATTGATAACACGCTGATTGACATATGTGTGCTTGCATCACTGATAAATTGTTCATATTGTGTGTGCATTAACCTAGGTAGTGAGCCCCGGAAATCAATGCATAAGAAAGTTGGTCCTCCCAACATGACTATGTGTTGATCTCCAACTCCACAGCGCTTGAAGGTCGTGAAGTACCGTTTGACCAATGGGTGCTCCTCGCATCCAGAGGGAGGTATATGTACACCTAGTTGTTGGAGAACCTTTGACTAACCCGTTTTAACCCTCATGTACATAAGTGACTTTAGAACCATTCCCTAGGTACCCAATTGACAATCACGGTGTATTGCATATCCCGATGTTTGATTTACCATGTTGGTTGTTTCACACGGTGTTTGTCCATGCATATAAGAGATCTATAAGGGGAGCTCATTGGAACGTAATCACCACAAATAAAGAAATAAAAAAATAGACAAAAATGGTGGGACTAGAATAGTAGATGGAGGGGACTTATGGGATGTTGTAACAGGAATGGATCCCGAGCTGTCAAAGATGATGAAACAACTACTCAAGAACCAGGAGGTTCAGAACCGAAGGATGGATGAGCTAGCCGAACAGGTGAAGTCGCTCAGTACTGGCAACGCTTCCCAGAAGAGGCTTATTTTCGACAATGACTTGTTTGAGACCCCGGCCCAGAACAATCAGCCAGATCAGGATACTCAGGGGTTTGAGTCCTCCTCAACCCTGTTTAATCAAGGGACCTCAAACATATTTAATCAGGGGACTTCGACTATGTTTAATCAAAGGAGTGAGATGAATAATCCTTTTGTTGAGAATACTCTGATAATGCAAGTAGAGAAAAAAATGAAGGTTCTTGAAGGCGTTGTCAATAAAATGAAGTGGGAAGATCTGTTGTTAGATCCAGACACTCTCTCACTGTTTCCACAAGCGCGCATCCCTAAAGAGTTCAAGATGCCAGAGTTAGACAAGTTTGACGGTAGCGGCTGTCCGAAGACTCATCTCAAAATGTACGCAAGAGCCATGACTCCGCTTGGCGCTAATGCTATTCTTATGGCACAAATGTTCCAACAATCTCTCACCAGCCCGACACTCAAATGGTTCCTGAATCTCGAACCGTCCCGGTCAAGCGCCTGAGAGGATATTTGTATTGAATTCCAGAAGCATTATCAATATAATTTGGAGGTCGACGTCACACGTCGAGATCTTGAGACTACCAGACAAGGACCGCGAGAGACATTTTCTACTTTTATAGCCCGTTGGAGAACAAAAGCTGCTGTAATGATTGACTGACCATCGGGAGATGAGCAAGTTGCTATGGTTGTGAAGAATCTCTTGCCTATTTATCATCAACATCTATTCGCTCAGTATCTCCCCAACTTTAGAGCCTTAGTTGCTGCGGGCACACAAATTGAAGATGTCATCAACTCAGGACTAATCAAAGCGGATGAGCCAAGATACAGGAGGCCATTTGGTCCGACGTCTAACAAGACAGGTGAAGTCAATACCATATCCACTCCGTACCAAAGGCCCCCGCCTCGTCATATTTCGGAGTTGTATGCCCCTTCGAGCAAAGTATTCCAGAGGTTTGAAATGAAAGGCTTGCTGAAGCGCCGCGCCCCACGTCCTTTACCAAACCCACTTCCACGAAATTTTTGATCGGACCAGTTCTGTGAATTCCATCAAGAATCTGGTCACATCACAGACAACTGCCAGGCTCTACGACACACAATTCAAGACTTAATAGATAATGGGACGGTAGCACCTCCAACCAAGCCGGATGTGATCAATAATCCGCTCCCAAGACACGACAATCCCAGGGTCAATGCACTGTTCGCCGGAAGCTGGTGTAACCCGGCTGTACTTATTCAGGGTTATGTAGCTGTGATTACATGGGAGGAAATTATGACATCCGACGATGAACAATCTGATCTGGAAAGTGAAAATTCCCCTTTCTGTCTCGCCACAAGATCAGGACGGGAATACCTGCCTACATCTGAACCAGAGATTGACCCGATTTTACAGCAATTGAGAAAATCACAGGCAAATATCTCTTTATGGGACCTTTTAGTGCAGTCCAAAGCTCATCGTCAAGCCATGCTCAATGCTATTAACAAGGTTATTGTCCCTACGACAGTCGAGCCAGAGTCTGTTCAGAATGTGTTAGCCACTACCTTCGGTTCCAGGTCTGGCCTTAGTTTTGACGATGATGACTTGCCTAGCGACGGTAGAGATCATAACAAGCCATTGCTTGTGTCCACTGTGGTAAGAAACAAGGAAGTCCCCATGGTTTTGATCGATAATGGTTCTGCTCTGAATGTTCTACCTTTAAGAACTGCAAGCGGATTGGGAATTGACGCGACTGAATTCACTCATTCCAATAAGAAAGTTCGTGCTTATGACAACACCAAGAGAGAGGTGTTGGGGATAGTCCTCCTATCCTTAAAGTTCGCTGATGTCCTCCATCAGGTAGAATTCCAGGTACTTGACATCCCAGCTTGCTTTAATCTATTACTCGGCCAGCCTTGGATCCATGCCCATCATGTGGTACCATCATCTCTCCACCAATGCGCGAAGTTTGTTCATGATGGATCTGTAATTACAATTCGGCCCAAGGCCTTGGACTGTTACAACATAGAGCTGGTCAGGAAAGCTTTGGCAGGATTTCAATTTGCTACAACTGAAGACCAAATTCTTCCAGTCAAAGATCAAGTGCACCAAAAAGGGGATATAAATCTCAGTATCCATGTTCTAGACATCATGAAGAAGCTTAACTATTTCCCTGGTATGGGACTCGGGAAGAATCAATCTGGCATTCCGGAGTTTCCAAAATTTAAGACTGGCACTCCACCCTTTGGCCTGGGATATGTTCCTACCATTGAAGAAAAAGAAGCCACAAAAGGAAGACTTAAAGGTCAGGCTATATCTCCGTATTTCAAAACTCTGAATGGCCAATTCGTGAAGGAAGGCGACCTATACCCATACTTCGGGTTCCCTGAGCCCCGTTACGATTACTCGAAAAAGAAGGTGACCCCAGGATTGGAAATCTTTTTTGACTGTGAAACACCCAATGACGAGGTTGTCCTCCAACCTCCCGAGATCCAAGATGACGAAGTGCTGGAAGGACTGTCTATGCTAATGGACTAGGTTGCAGCTATTGAGAGTGAAGATGTTGATTACGACCCCAGCCTGCTGATCCGGCCACTCACCGAAGCCATCGATGAAGTGTCTCCAAATTGGGATCCATCTAGTTTTTGTCTGTCTTTAGGGCTTGATAGTAGTTTTGAGTCAGTCATTTCTGAATCTGTTGGTTTACTTCCCAAGAATTCCTTTGACGTAATTTCTTTCTCGATCAATAATATTGATAATTCCGAGTACATCGTCGCTACTTCTACTATTGGTGATTTAGACCCCGGGGGATTTAATCGACAACTTAACAACGCTCAACCAATAAAAGAGGAATTGGAATCTGTGAATTTAAATGATGAATCAGAACCTAAGTTTGTTAATATTGGTGCAAAATTAAGTAAGGAAGAGAAAAATGAACTTGTTGCGTTGTTGAAAGAGTTTGTGGATGTGTTTGCTTGGTCTTATAAAGACATGCCAGGTATCGATCCCGAGATAGCTCAGCATCATATCCCAATACTGCCCGATTACAAGCCAGTGAAGCAAAAGCTCGGAAGAATCAAGCCTGAATGGTCAATGAAGGTCAAAGAACAGGTAGAAAAATTGCTCTAAACTGGGTTTATCACGGTAATTGAATATCCTGAATGGCTGGTAAACATAGTCCCTGTAGCGAAGAAAGACAGGAAAGTCCGCGTTTGTATAGACTTCAGGCCCATCAATAAAGCAAGCCCGAAGGATGAATTTCCCCTACCTTAAATGGACGTGCTAGTAGATAATACCGCTGGTCATGCACTGCTCTCATTCATGGATGGTTTCTCGGGGTATAATCAGATCAAGATGGCTCCTGAAGACATGGCTAAAACGTTGTTTATCACGCCATGGGGAACCTTTTGTTATAAAGTTATGCCATTTGTATTAAAGAATGCTAGAGCTACATACCAATGAGCCGCGACCACCATACTACATGACATGATCCACAAGGATGTCGAAGTATACATTGATGATATGATAGTCAAGTCCAAGACCAGGGAATGACATGTCCTCACCTTGCGATGTTTATTTGAGCGTATTCTAAAGTACAATCTACGTCTAAATCCTCAGAAGTGTGCTTTTGGGGTTACCAGTGGAAAGTTGCTCGGTTTTCTCATCACTCACAGAGGAATTGAAGTCGATCCTAAAAAGATCAAAGCAATACAGGAAATGGGCCATCCCTATTCCGAGAAAGAAATCAGGGGATTCCTGGAAAGAATCCAATACATTGGCAGGTTCATTTCACAGCTCACGGCTAGGTGTGAACCAATTTTCAAACTTCTCAGAAAAGGAAATGCCACACAGTGGAATGAAGAGTGTCAAAAGGCATTCGATTCAATCAAACAATACCTTGCCAACCCTCCGATACTGATGCCGCCTTCAGAAGGACGCCCCTTCTTGCTATACCTCACGGTGCTGGAAACCTCTGCTGGTGCCATGCTAGCTCAGGCCATCCCTGGGACGAATAAGGAGCAAGCCATATATTACCTCAGTAAGAAATTTCTCGAGTATGAAATCAAGTATTCGCAGTTGGAGAAAACATGTCTAGCACTGGTATGGGCATGTCGGAAATTGAGACACTATTTTGTCTCTCAGGAAGTCACGTTGATATCCAGGATGGATCCCCTTAAATACTTGTTGGACAAGCCCTCCTTGAACCAACGAATGGCCCGGTGGATCATGGTTCTCTCAGAATTTGATATTAAATATTCCGCCCAAAAGTCAATCAAGGGTAGTGTTATTGCAGAACATCTGGCTCATAACCCGGCCTCGTCCCCCGAGGAAACAGGAATGCATTCCCCTGAAGAAATGATTGGCCAGGTGTTGTCTGCCACTGAAGGTTGGGAAGTTTTCTTTGACGGGGTGTCAAATCAGAAAGGACATGGCATTGGTGTTCTCTTGATTGCATCAGACGGGTCTCAGACTCCGCTATCTGTTAAGTTGAATTTCGAATGCACCAATAATGTCACCGAGTATGAAGCGTGCATTGTCGCGCTAGAAGAAGCTCTAGAACTGGGGGCAAAAGACCTTAAAGTCAACGGTGATTTTGCGCTTATAATTCAACAGATGCAAAAGGAATGGAGGACCAAAGATGACCGGTTGATCATGTATAACACTCATTTAGAGAAACTGGCAGCCAAATTCAGAAGTGTGGAATTCAGGTTTCTCCCTCGAGCCAAGAATCAGTTTGCGGATGCCCTCGCAACCCTTGCATCAATGATTGAAATTCCGACGGATATCAAGATGAGACCACTCGTCGTAGAACAGAGGGATCGACCTTCCTTTTGCTATAACATAGACTCAGACCCTCAAATGGATCAGGACCCATGGTATTCAGACATCATCAAGCATTTGAAAGGAGAATCTCCTACTACCGGCAATATAAAAACCACTATGAAGAAGGCCGCACAATATTTCCTCTCTGGAAACACCCTTTACAAGAGGTCGTATGAGGGAGTCCACCTCCTTTGTGTTGACCAAGAACAGGCAAAACAATTGATGGATGAAGTACACCAAGGGTGTGAAGCTCCGCACATGAATGGTTATATGATGGCGAAGAAGATCTTGCGCCTTGGATATTATTGGCCCACTATGGAAACAGAATGTGTGGATTATGCTAGAAAATGCCATCGTTGCCAAATCCATGCAAAAAGGCAGCGTCGTCCTCCAGTGCCTCTTAATGTCTTATCCTCGCCATGGCCCTTCTCTGCATGGGGGATTGATATCATTGGAAGAATAACACCAAGAGCTTCAAATGGACATCAGTATATCTTAGTTGCAATTGACTATTTTACCAAATGGGTTGAAGCCGCGTCTTTCGCCTCATTGGACTCCAACAAGGTTGCTAAGTTCATTGAAAGCAATATCGTCTGTCGATATGGGGTTCCGAATGAGATCATCTCAGACAATGGAAGTCATTTCAAGAATGCTGTCCTCCGACTATTTAACAAGTACCATATCAATCATCATAAGTCCTCACCCTATCGCCCTCAGACTAATGGAGCGGTGGAAGCCGCAAACAAGACATTAAAAAATATCCTCAGGAGAACTATTGAAAGCGCGAAAAGCTGGCCAGAAAGATTGCCTTTTGCACTTTGGGGATATCGGACATCGATTAGGACGCCGACAGGGGCGACTCCATTTTCTATGGTTTACGGTATGGAAGCGGTCCTCCCGCTCGAACTAGAGGTTCCTTCACTAAGGATTTTGATGGAAAACCATATTTCAGAAGTCGATTGGTTGAAACTGCGGTATGAAGAATTAGCCTTGTTGGATGAAAGGAGACTCCGTGCACTCCAACACACTCAGGCATATCAGAAAAGGATTGCGCGCACGTATGATAAAAAGGTCAAGCCCAGAGGAGTCAAGGTTGGAGATTTAGTTTTAAAAGAGATCAGAGCACCTGTACACGACCCGAGAGGAAAGTTCAAGCCAAATTGGAGTGGTCCTTATTTGGTTAAAGAGATTCTGCCTGGCGGAGCGGCGTACATCGCAGATTTGGATGGTGTTACTTTTAGTGAGCCGACCAATTTGGATCAATTGAAGAAGTATTACGCATGATTTTGTAAGAAGAACGCTGATGTAAAAGATCCACCGTTGAGTGAATTTATCTTTTGTTTGTCATATTGAAGCTAAGATCGTAAATTCCACGAGCGTTCTTAAGTTGAAAATTTAAAAATCCTGGGGACTATGCACTAAAAGTAGGAATAGTGACTTCGTTGGTACTCAGTTAAGTCTTCTACTCTTTGTGTCAAGTCGGTGTCTCAAATCACTCTTGTCCAGGTCACGTCGCTTGCCTCTGTTCTGTCGATGACCCATGACTCTAAGTGTCTCATCCAGGTTATCATCAACGACCCGGGCTTCTCTGTTGATATCACTTTTTACAATACTCGAAAAGACCGTAGCCATTCTCTTATTTGACAACCTCAGTCTCAAGTCTGGGGGCAAGTCTTTCACTTCCCTGCGTAGAACCTTGGACCTTGCAATTTCTCTGTCCTTCACTTCTCGAGTCAACCAGTCAGAGTACTCCATCGATTGGCTAAAGTCTGGATCAGCACCGACATCACGATGTGACTCTCGCAAGGGCCATAACTCTGAAATTCTCCGCCAAGTGGTGGTAGAAGCGGGCTCAGATGGAAAGACTCTACCGGTTCGGTTCGGAATTATTTGGGCCGATCTCATTTGCCTGCGAATACGGGAAGGATAGTAGAAAGAGGTCTTGTAGAACCCAGGAAGACATACCGATTGAAATCCTGGAGATCGAGTCACCCATTGACTGATCTTCCACCACGGACAGGTCCAACGGATCTTGTCCCAAGAGATTTGCATCAGAGATTCAATCCACTGGGCTTTTGAGTCTCGAGCAAGAATGATGCGCCGATTCCTAAATCCGGCCGCAGAGTAGTTGACCGTTGTAGGATCGTCAACCAGTCTCAGCTTCTCCATGAGCCACATCTGAAAAATCAAGAGGGACAGTTAGAGGAAAGTCACCCGATGACGTGATCATTTTTTAGGAATTACCTGCAGAAGAAGGGGGCTCCCTCTCAGTGGTTTTCGCAAATCGGCGAAATGGTCATCCAAGCCGTTCAGTGTCTCTCCGAGCACTAGAGGCATGATGGTCTTCCCATCTTGCATGTCGTGAACCAACGAAGTCGCGAATACATGGCCGGATCCCTCCTGAAGGATGAGCAGGTATCGACTTAACAAAACGAAGGCAAGGGCCGCTCGCCGGGAACTTGACCATATTTCGGTAGGGGAGGTGAATGCTAGTTGAAGAAGTCCGTGCAAGTCCACATTGTTGCCATCTGAGATTGGAGAAAGTTGCGCGATCGGGATGGCCACCACATCAGAAAAAGACTGTAAGTTCCCGTGGTTGGGGTTCGGTACGGCCATTTGTCCCGTCACACTCATGCCAATTATTGCCCCAAATTCTTCGGGAGTCGGGCATAGTTCTTCGTGTTGACCACCGAAGCGGAAGACATGATCGGTGGGATCCCAGAATCTCACGGCTGCATGAAGCAAATTCAAGTCCATTTTCACTCCGCGAAGGGAAAATAGTGCATTTAATCCAAATCGACTGAAGCGTCCGCGCTCCGCTTTGATCATAGAACACAGCACCAAGTGGATACTCTCGTCGAGAGAGGCCATGTTTAAAATGGGGAGAAGAAAAGAAAAGAGGGCGTTGATTTTTTTTTTATCGTATGATTATTTGAGGATTAAAGAATTTATGGTGATTATGATCCAATGGTGCTCCATTTATAGATCTCATGTGAGAACAAAACTGTTTGGGAATAGGATTTCTTTTTGTCTTAATTCTACTCTATGTTGGAAAATGAATCCTAATGAGAATAAAATAAAAAATAAAAAATAAAAAAAATGAAAAAACGAAAAAACAAAACGGAGAAGCAGGCAACATGCATAAATGGAAAATGACAAAGAAGGTACCTCATTAGGAGGTTAGATCAAATTCAATCCCAACATTGCTATTTTAGCCCCCATTTTAGAAGATGTTGGCGTTTAGGCCTGTTCTTTAAACAGCCTGGGCACTTAGGCCCTCATTTAGGCGATTAGACAGCCTGGGCACTTAGGCCCCGATTTAGGCGATTAGACAGCCTGGGCACTTAGGCCCTGATTTAGGCGATTAGACAGCCTGGGCACTTAGGCCCTCATTTAGGTGATTAGACAGCCTGGGTACTTAGCCCCCGATTTAGGAGATTAGACAGCCTGGGCACTTAGGCCCTCATTTAGGCGATTAGACAGCCTGGGCACTTAGCCCCGATTTAGGCGATTAGACAGCCTGGACACTTAGGCCCTAATTTAGGCGATTAGACAACCTGGGCACTTGGGTCCTCATTTAAGCGATTAGATAGCCTGGGCACTTAGGCCCTGATTTAGGCGATTAGACAGCCTGGACACTTGGGTCCTCATTTAAGCGATTAGATAGCCTGGGCACTTAGGCCCTGATTTAGGCGATTAGACAGCCTGGGCACTTAGCCCCGATTTAGGCGATTAGACAGCCTCGGCACTTAGGCCCTCATTTAGGCGATTAGACAACCTGGACACTTAGGCCCTGATTTAGGCGATTAGAGAGCCTGGGCACTTAGGCCCCGATTTAGGCGATTAGACAGCCTGGGCACTTAGGCCATCATTTAGGCGATTAGACAGCCTGGACACTTAGCCCCGATTTAGGCGATTAGACAGCCTCGGCACTTAGGCTCTCATTTAGGCGATTAGACAGCATGGGCACTTGGGTCCTCATTTAGGCGATTAGACAGCCTGGGCATTTAGGCCCTGATTTAGGCGATTAGACCGCCTGAGTGTTTAGACCCCCATTTAGGTGATTAGACCGCCCGGGTATTTAGACCCCGCTAACGTCCGAGCATCAGCTAACGTTTATTTGAATAAAAGTAAGCTGATGGGGGGCAAACCGTTAACAATAATTTTAACTTTTTCTGTGACTAAATTAACTTTTCTTTAAACTAAACTAACTTAGGGGACCAAATTGGATCTTGTGGAAAGTTTAAGGGTGGGGCTCATCATTTCACCATTTTTTTCCTTCTTCCTCAAGGATCGCCGCCGGAATCGCCGGAGGAGATTGGCACCAAGCTTTCTGTAGCTGGTTAGGACTCCTCCACTATCCCTAACCCTAGCCTCTATCTCTCCTTATAAGTGGAGACCCTCTACAAGAAGAAAAGAAAAACAAAAAAACGGAGCCGTTCGCCCGCGACTCGTCTTTCTTTCGGTCCAGGCTCGCCGTCCCGCCTCCCAAGCTTCCCGGCGCCAAGGAAGCTCCCCATCGGCCGTTGGACCTCCTGCAGCGCTGTGGTGTCCCTCTTCATCGCCAAAGATAGCAGCAAGGGTCGCACCGGCCTCTGCCGGAGATAGGTACGGTTAAGCTGCTCTCGCCGTGCGCGGCCTCCTTCCAGCCTCCAAGCCGCCGCCTCTGCCTTCCTCGACCTCCGGCGACCCCGCCCCTCCGACCCCAGCGTTAAACGGCGCCGGAACGCGCCAGTTGGGACTCCTCCGGCGTCGCGGCGAGCTGGGTCCGGCGGCGCGAAACAGTTTCCGTCTCAGCTTGCTTCTGATTCGTCCAAGACCCGGTACAACCCCCACTCTCCCCTTTATCTTTTTTATTTTTTTCACTTAAGTCACTAACCTTTGTTTTTTGTCCTTTTTCAGGTTAGTTAAGTTTTCGAGCTTTGTTTTTTGTGCAAATTAGCCACTGGACAGATTCTTTTCCTTCTTTTATTTATTTATTTATTTTTATGATTTTGGTTTTGATTGATCTTAAATCTTTTTGTTTGACTAATTATTTTATATAATCATGTTTAGATTTAATAGTTTATCGTTCTTTTCTTTCTTTTATTTATTTATTTTTATGGTGTGGACTTTGATTGATTCTAACCTTTTTGACTAATTATTTTACATAATTATGTTTATATTTAATAGTTTATAATAGTTTATTATTTTTGTCGAATTAATTCAAGATTTGTTTCTTTTTGCAAAGAGTTAACTCGGGTTTTGTTGGAACCCCCACAAAAGCACCGAAAAGCACACCATTCACGGCAATTCGACCGCCGCACCAGATCGACACGACAATTTGACCGCCGCACCACATTCAAGGCAATTTGACCGCCGCACCAGATCGACACGGCAATTTGACCGCCGCACCAGATCGACACATTCAAGGCAATTTGACCGCCGCACCAGATCGACACGGCAATTTGACCGCCGCACTAGATCGACGCATCAGGCAACTCGACCGCCGCCCCGCCGACTCGACAGGTAAGCATTCTAACCCCATGTTCTCCCAGTCCAACGGGAGCGAACTACGCAGACTTTGATCCTGATACAAGCAGGTACGTAGGAAGTTTGGAAGCCCATAATCCAAGCCCAAGTTCAATTAACTAAAATTGACCCATTGTTTGAAATAAAATTAATTAACCATTTTTTTGCATTAATAAATTATGGGAATCGGCTTTTATTTTATTTTAAAAGTTATTTTCAGACAAATTGGGTGCCTAACACCTTCCCAATTTGTACCCAATCCCCGAACTTAAAATCTCTGGTTTTCCGCAGAAAATGCTTTTTCAAAATTGGGAGTCAAAATTGGGTTTTCCTTGATTTTTCCCGCATTTTAAAAATTATGGTGGCGACTCCTCGATTTTTGTCAAAATTGGACAAAAGCCCCCCAATGAGTGGTCCTCCCGCTCACACATATTAATAAAGTTAATCCTCTTACCTAGAATATCAGACTCTGACGTGCCAGTAAAAATCCCGCAGAATAATGTCGCACCGTCAGAACCTATCCCCATGTCCAAACATATAGAATCTTAGTTTAAAACTAAAATTCCTTCACTTATCATACTTTTCCAATCATTTCATAACCTTTATCATAACCTTTATGACTTGACTTTATACAAAAGTTTACATTTACCTTTAGACATAGAAAATTGACTTTTTAATTTAAAAGTCAACAACTTCATACTTTATTCCTTAAAAGGTAACATTTTCACCTTAAACCTCATAATTATACCTTAAGTCCCTAACCTTTTTAGAAATTTACAATTTGGCCCATAACTTTCACATAATGCAAAATTTACCTAAACATTCCTCAGTTTTTACTTTTTTCTTACTTTTTCACTTTTCTTACTTTCTTAGTGGAACTTTTCCTTTAACCTTTATCTAAATTACACAACATAGCATAACTTTCACCTTAGGTGCAATTTAGCCCAAAACTTTCATAAAGTTACAAAAATTCCATTTTTATCAACTTTTTCAACTTAAACAATTAATTCAACAAACAAATTGCTGAATTCAGCATTAATTCGGCCCCAAGCCCAAAATTTTGGCCAATTTTGCAAATCAACCTCAAACTTTCTAAAAGTGTAATTTTTCATACTTAACTTTTATTTCTCTTATTAACCTTCCATTTAAAACCATAAAATGAGACGTTTCCACCAAATTACCAATTTTACCAAAACCACCCATTAGTTTCGGTTTTGGCCCCATATTTTCGGTTCCATTCCAATTCAACCTTAAACTTTTCAAAAGTGCATTTCTCATCCTTGAGCTTTATTTCCTTAACCAAAACACCAATTAACTTCATAAAATGACACTTAATCCATTAAACACCAAATTAACCAAAACTTCAAAAAGTTTCGGCCTTATGCCCAGATTTTTCAGTTTCTTTCAAAACTTTCCCAAACTTTATCCAACTTGCTACTTTAGCCCTTAAACCTTGCTTCATTCACTAAAACTTCATTTAATCCAAAGATTAACAACCAAACATTACCAAAATGGGACCTAAACTTTCATCCAGCATCATAAAAATGTCCCCAACTTTCAATTTCTTTTCATCCTTTCCAAAAATGATTTTTCATGGTACACTATCCAAGCATGCGCCGCAGTAGGCCTCGCTAGGCTCCCCAGGCGTGTGCTTCTGCTGCCATCGCAGGATAGCAACCGCATGCACCGCAGTAGGCCTCGTTAGGCTACCCAGGCGTGCGCTTCTGCTGGCATCGCAGGACAGCAACCGCATGCGCGAGGAGCACGACCTTGGTAGACTATCCAAGCATACGCCGCAGCAAGCCTCGGTAGGCTACCCAGGCGTGCGCTTCTGCTGGCATCGCAGGATAGCAACCGCACGCGCGAGGGATGCGCATAGATAGCCCTCGCACATGAGTCATGGCGACGGTGCCCCCTTCACTCATGGTCTTGCGGCTGAAAAGGTGGGCCACGTCTCCACTTCGTCGCACGCATGACTCCCTACAACGTGGAGACGTTCCCCGGGAACTACGGTGGCAGCTCCATATATAAGGGGGTTGACCTGAGAGCAAAGGTATGACATTCTCACTGTCAACACACATTTAGACCTTGAGTCCTTGAACTGACTTGAGCATCGGAGTATCTCCTGGGGGTCCCACAACCTCGGGTCTTTTCAAGAAATAATCGATAGCAGAAGGATCATCATCGAGAAGGAAGAGAAGCAATTGACAACGTTATCTGGATAGCTAAGATTTTGGCTATCAGATTAGCGCCATCTATGGGAAACGAACCAAGCCCATGAAACTCACCATGCCGAGAACAAGAGCTAGTGAACTCCTCAACGGCGAAGGAACAAATGGCAGAAATGAGGCTCTCCCGCACCAAGAGGATAACATTTCCATCCACACCATCGGAGAAAGGATGGCTCCCTAGGGAGCAACAGGAGACGTTCAACAGAACGTGGTGCTCTAGCAAACCAACATTGCAGGTCTGAACCAAGTGGCAATCGAATCCATCACGGAAGTAGTGGCCAATAACCTCCGCAGTACATTAGCGGAGACCCTCAAGGAAATACTGGATGTTGCAGAAAGCGTCCCAATCGCACGATAGGCCATGAATGCACCGCCATTGCCAGTGATACAGGAAAACTACGCGGACCAATCTCATACGGCTGCCCTAAGTGCGCTAGCCTGGCGCATGAAGCAAATGGAGAAGCGCGAAGAAAAAACCAACGCATCAGCCGCAGGACTGGGCCTGAGCCACCTTTCGACCCAGCCGTTCGTAACCCAAATCCTTGCCTCGCCACTACCAGAGCAATTTTGGCAGCCAAAACTCGATGCCTATGATGGACTCTCTAATCCAGACGTACACCTGCAATGATACGTCTCAGCCATGGCCATCCCCAGGGCAGACGATATCACCATGTATCGAGCATTCAGCTTCATGTTGACCAGAGCAGCCACTGCTTGGTATAGCACCCTGAGAGGTAAACAGTTCAACTCCTTCGAGGAACTCTCCCTCGCTTTCTCTAACTATTTTATAGGCTCCAAGCCCTCGCCTAAAATGATGGCGCACCTGCTCAAAGTAAGACAGCGCAAGGAAGAGCCTTCTAGGGAATACATTCAGCATTTTCAGGCGGAGGCAATCCATGTCCCTAGTTTGAGTGAAGAGACAAGACTCCTCGCTGCCATGCAGGGGCTTCAATGAGACTCTTGATTCTTCGTGGAGGTCAATACAAATCCGCTAAGAAGCATGGAGTAGTTCCTCGTGAGGGCCATCAGGTTCATGCATGTAGAAGAGATAATTAAACCCCAAGCCAAGCCCTCACATAGTGAAGCCAGGGTCCAGAATACGCGAGGGCAGGATAGCCGAGCAGGGGCAAAGCACACCCGATTCTCATCCCAGCCTACGCGCGATCATCATTACCCCTGGTGTCACCACCGTCCCCGCATCTCGTTACTTTGCGGAAGCGTCTTGATTATTTATTGGACCGGGCGGCGGTGGGTGATGTGTGAACCCTTAAACCGAGTTGCGTTTTCCCAAAAA
>JBBYHH010083126.1:0-15335 GCA_038382905.1 Daphne laureola
ATGTGTCTCTCCATCGCTGGTCATCATCACCCCTGTGCACGATCACCGACCTCCCTCCTCACCGCGTCTCTGTTTTTGCAATCGCCGGCCTCCTTCCCCGACCTCCTTCCCCGCCACGTCTCTGTCTTCGTCAAAGTCCAAGGTGAAAGGAGAGCCTGATGAGTCTTCGTGGGGCTGAGGTCCGTGAAATCTTAATTTATGATGAATTAAGTTTCTCACATCTCCCAAATTCACCATAGATCCGAGAATTTAAGAGTGAGAAACTCTCAAAATCACTGTGAAAAAAGATGAGTGAAAAAAATAATCTCTACAAAATGCATGTTTGAAGCACCCTAATAGCCACAATATCCATAAATGTGTCGATACCTGAAAAATTATTCAATGAGTTTCATGATTTTTTCTCCATTACAAATTTATTCTTTATTCTCCAGATTACCCATGCCACTGCTGCCACTATTCCCTTCCATAATATTCTCCAGATTACCCATGCCACTGCTGCCACTATTCCCTTCCATAATTCTCTCTTTTTGTGATAAACTTGCAAAATAACATCACCCGACACCAGATTGACAGTTCTACAGTAGGCAATGCAACAGGACGACCATTGCCGCTCCTTCGTCTCTTGCAAATTCACCGCAGTTTACTTTAGCAGATTTTCATACATCTCCCTTCGCTTGTAGCAGATATAATTCAACCAGAGCTCAGTAATTGACCAATCAAATTCATATCCCAAACACGATTGTGAGACAATTGAGAAACAGATACATGACAACAAAACCACAATTGCAATCAACCAGCAGATTTACCAGTTCACGCCCGATCAAATATCTAAACAAGATAGAAAGCTTTCATTATTTCATGGGAGCAACGGGGCTAACAAAAGTGTCATTTGCATAGATATGATGACCATTTAATTTGAGCATAACACCGAAAACAACCTTCCTGACTAAAGCAACAGCACAACTGATCTTCTTTTTTACCAACCCAACTCACCTCTCCGATTCATCCCAAACATCTTTAAACCACTTCAGGCATATTGAAATCCAGAAAACAACTACACGGGCTGGCGCACATAGAGCACCAAGAACAATATCACCAAATACCCGGTTGCCACAATTCAGACCTTGGCTCCTTAAATTGCTGCAACTGTTAGGAACATGCAAACCAAAAACCATAAGTCAACACAAAGCATTGCCATAGTACAGTATACTATTCAACTTTGTTTCGATCAAATGGCTTAGGTCAATAACAGAAAACTAATCCTTCTAAATAACCAAGTAAAACAAAATTCGACAAAACATGAAGCCCAATGGCTGCTTACCATCGATGATGCTCTACTGGCTGAGAGCTTTCAACTGAATCACCGGCAGTAGATTGCCTGATCGATGTGCGGAGGGATTTGCTTAATCTCTGTCCCAAGTTCTTGCTCAATCCTGTACCTGAAAATTTTAACACATAGCAATCACATCAAGGATCCAAATGAAAATCCCAAAAAAGTGTCAAAATGGACCAATTAGTATTCATTTAGGTCAAAAAATTCAGAAATGAGAGAAACTTACAGATTGAAACGATCCTCGTAAGTTATTAAATTTACTGCTAATCCAAGATGTCCATATCTTCCAGATCTACCAACCTGCCAATCAAGGAATTTGTACAAACTGAATACAGGAAATTGCACAAAGTACTTCAAATCAAAAAACAAAAACAAAGGATGAGAGGAGCATACCCTGTGGAGATATGTTTCTGAGTTTTTGGGGAAATCAAAGTTAATCACAACATTGACAGCTTGAATATCTATACCCCTAGTGAAAAGATCTGCAACAAGAATGGTATCAGAACCTTAAAACACTTGCAACACCTGTCACCAATCAACAACAAATATTTGGGGGCAAAAATATAACATAATACTGTAGATCTTACCAGAAGCTTCATGTATGCTTTTTTTTTTTTAGGAAACTACTTCAATTTGTATAATACTGTTCATACTAATTCATCTCTCATTACTATTAATGCATTACTGATCATTATTTTCATTTTTACTTGCGCAAAAATATTACACAAAAATCTTTTAGGTTTTTTATGCAGAGAAATCATGTACAGAAATTTGTAACACGATTACAACATATTCCTTCCGTCTCCAACTTTCATGAATGTTCAGACATTTAGAGTTAAATAATTCACACGCGAATCATAATTTAAAGTATAAATTTTCTAAGTATATATATATATATATATATTCGCAATTTTTTTTCATTATTTATCTTTGCAAATGTTTAAGTCAAACACTGAACCTTGAACAAGGAAGTCATATATATCAACCTTTTGGGGATAGAGGGAGTATAAAATTTATGTTAAACAAACCGACCCTTATATTATACTCCCACTAGTATGTTGTCTAAAATACCTTCTTTACACTGCTGTACACATGCTACTTTTTTAATTCACCTCCAACGTCAAATTAACTTTAACAAGAAAATGTTTCAAAACGCAAATATAAACATAATTTTTTCAACTACCATAGAAATATATCATTAGTTACAAATTGACCAAGTTACTATATGTCAGAAGATTGAAAGCGTCGAGCAAAACTCTATTCTTTAAGAAGAACAAGAAGGAAGCAACCAGAAATCGGTAAACTTCAAATGCATGCATAAATATGACTCCCTCTCTAAATTCTTGGGTAAGTTTACTTTCAATGTCAATTTGACTTCAAGTTATCTTTTTTGACATAGAAAATTGTAAAAAAATCTATCAGAAACTAGAAACAGCAATTTATCATTTGTGTAGAATAGTTCTTGATCAAGGTTTCAAAAGAACAATTGAGATCTAACACCAACTAGCTAAGCTCAGCTACATGAATTCTATGTTTCCACCCGCTGTCAATGACAAGTTCCTTTGGTAGCCTTAGGAGATTAAGGTCTCTATAGTACGTTTGGCCACTTAAGTTTAGGTTTACTTAACCTCACCTTGATAGAGCCTATCACTTCTGCTCACTGCCGCATCAGAAAAGGACTTCTTTGAATACGCCCAAACCATCTAAATCAACACTCTCTAGTTTATCCCTCATTTGGTGCTCTCCCACCACGCCTCTAATGCCTTTGTTTCGTTTGTTATCTCTTAATGTAGCCCGCTTATTTATCGAATCACGCATCTCCACAATGTTTATATTGGTTGTGTATTGCTTTCACACTTTCACTGCTCAAAGCTCACCAACCACATAACATGGTGGTCTTCAAAATAAATGATTCAAAATTGTAGTAAAATAAAACAATAGATTAAATACTGAAAAGTGAGTGGCAAGAATTTAAGGGCAGTGTAGTGTTTCTTTTTTTATAAGGAAAAATCAGCTATATGAACTCTTCCAGATTCGGTAAAATCTCGGGCCATGCAAGGGTAACATACCAGTACAAACGAGGTTCCTGCATGCACCATTACGGAAGTCATGAAACACTCTGTTACGGTGGTCTTGAAGCATCTTTGCATGTATGTAAAAACAAGAGTATCCAAGTTCTGTAATTTTCTTGGCCAGCAATTCCACCCGATTAACTGAATTGCAAAATATTATCGATTGATTTATTTGCAGCTGGAGAGCCAAAAAAGTAATTAGATAGTAGTTTCAATACCATAAAAAAGATTAATGCCGATAATCATAATGATGCAGATGCTAAAAATACCTTCGAGAAAAGTGTATTCAGACAATGAACCTTCTGTCTTTCTTCCACGAAAGCATAAAATTGAGTAATCCCCTTGAGGGTAAGTTCATCCATGAGATTGATGACGTATGGTTTTTTTAAATATCTGTCTTTAAAGTCTTTAACAGTCACAGGAAACGTGGCTGAAAACATCAAAATCTGACGACTAGCTGGCATAAAATGTATCAGCTGCTCTATAGACGGTTGGAATTCTGGAGACAACAGTTTATCTGCCTGAGGGAACACAAGCACAGAAGACAACATTTTGCAACTTAAGCTAAAAGGAGGAGGGAAAAGGGAAAACAATAATCGCCATGAAATGGCATGAATATGAGTACTATTAATCACTTTACTATTAATCACTTCAAAAAACCAACATTCATCTCCCACTTAATTCAAACAAAGAAACCCAACGCTCTTTATACAAAACAAGTATAGTAACATTTTTTAGTAACTTGGATGATATCGAACAGGGAAAACTGAAACAAAAAATCATCTTATATCCTAGCTGAAAATATCAATATCCTAGCTGAAAATATCAATATCCTGACAACATGATTAACTAATAATTCATAATCAATAACTCAACAAAAGGGCTTTCCTTCTTCCTCATTTATTCAAACAAACATTTACACAATAAAGTCCACAATTCTGTATAAAGAAAAGCTCCAACAAAGTTATCATGCTTAATAAAACTAACAGAAGTACCTCGTCCATAACAAGCATAGAACAATCCTTCAAAATGCAAATCCCCTTTTTAGAAAGATCCAGAATTCTTCCTGGGGTTCCAACAAGCAAGTGGACTGGTTGATACAAACGCATGATATCATCCTTTAGGCTTGTGCCACCTGTAGTTACCATCACTTGAACTTTCAAATGCTTCCCCAGCTCCTTGCACACTTGCGATGTTTGTAGAGCCAATTCTCTTGTTGGAACAAGTATAACAACTGCACGGAGCAAACATCTTCAATTCAGAGATAACAAAACGCGCTCAATCAGTTACATGAACAAAACACCGTACCAGTGTAAGCAAGAGATATTGAACACTATGCTAGATATATGAACGCTTGAAATATCAAAATAAATCATTACAGCACGTTAAGCATAATTTATTATTTTAACAAAAGCATGAAAAAGTGCACAAAAAAAAATAAAAATAAAAAGGAAAAGGAAAATTCCCTTTACACACTATTCTACTTATTTGGTAGCCAAGGTTGCTTCTAAAAACATATTTACAATCCTTCTGCATGATTCCTGAATCCTGACAAGTGCTGAAAAACAAATCAGTGAACATAGAAAACCTTGAATAACATTGTTATCATGGTCAATCTTTTCCAAGGCAGGAATGCAAAATGCAGCTGTCTTCCCAGTTCCATTTTTTGCTCTAGCAAGAATGTCACTACCGGTCAAAGCAATCGGAATACTCTCCTCTTGGATTGGAGATGGCCTCTCAAAACCTTTCTCATATATTCCCATAAGAAGCTCACGTTTCAAGAAATAGTCTTCAAACTCATTTCCTTTTGTAGCTGTGACATCCTACACATAACATAAAAATTTGAACATTAAAATACCATCCCAATCTTTCGTTATAAATATTTTTCTACGGAATCAATCACCATACACATTCCACTCTCATTAAAATAAAACCATCTATCAGGCTTTCAAAATTGTCAATTCAGCACAGCAACTATAACCAAAAAAAAAATTGTGTTGTACACGTACACCAATAAGCAAATGTCCAAAAGTGTCCACAACTTTAAATAGACACAAAGCTCCAACAATATAAACAGTAAAAGTGTAATAGAAGTGGCGCACCTATATCCTTGCCAATAAATCAAATTATATCCACCAGAAAAAGAAAATGAGATAATGTAAACTTCATCAAAAAACAATAAAGTAGAAAACAAGCAGGAGTCATGGCTTCAGAAGTGTTAAACACCTATTCATTCTACATAGTTAACCTATATAAGAATATAATCACCTTTCTTGTAAGCACAGTTGCTCAGCTGAATTTATTTCTTTCTTTCTGATCCAGAGAAGATTAAAAATATATTTAAAATCTCTACCTGATGGATATGGCTGCTTTAAAGCAAAGAGTCAGAATGAGAAGAGGGAGAGGAAGAAATATGGAAATGTATATCACATCAAGATACGTGAAGAACTACAGGACTGTCTATTTCATGAAACATCAAATATAAAAGCATGGAATGAAAATTTTAAGGCCTCCTTAACGAAAAGCAATTGACATTAGCGTTAGAGACTGTGGAAAATTTTAAATGGTCATGGTAGCTTATCCGAACCTCTATCACCAAAAGCTACCGTTGCATAGCATTTCTAACCTCTAGGGTCTGTTTGGTATAAGGAATGGAAAATTGATAGGGATACCATTTACCCGGGAAAGACATTACATCGGGAAAAGATTCTTAGGAAAACAAGATTACTTTGTTTGGTAGAAAAATAAAATAGAAGTGATTTTCAAAGAGAGTAAGAAAGCCCAAATCGCAGGTGCAGAACTTGGGCCCTAAATATGGAATTAACCCTTTGTTGGCTCGTCTAAATTAGCATCATCTTGTTCTCCCACAGTCATCATCATCGTCTCTCGCCGGAGTTAGCACACCACGTTGGCCTCAATCGTCGTTTCTTTTTTTTTTTTTTTTTTTCCTTTTTTCTTTTTTTGTGATACATCAATCGTTGTCTCTTTCTCAATTGGCTCTCTGCTTGGGGTTTTCCGGTTCACACGCTTCATCAGGGAGACCTCACTTACCGGAGCCGTGTAAGCGAGCGGCGGTTGAGCCGATACTCGAGCACCGACGAGAACTAGTCCGTTCTTGGGAAAATCAGCCGTTGGAAGTGGCGAACCTAGAGATTCACAAGATCACGAACAAGGAGAAGGAGAGGTAGTAGAAAGGATCAAGCTGGTTGTTCTGAGAATTTCGTCTGTTTAGGAGGCCACTTAACCAGTGAGCACTCCCGATGATTGCCAAGCTAGAAGATCTTGCCCCCACGATGATGAAATAATCAAAAGAAAATAGATGATTTTTTGTGAAAGTGTGATCGATTCATGAGGGAATGTGAGATTCACCCCGATAGTGTTGAGAATCGGTTGCCCCCAAATTATGGGAATCTCATTCCCACGTTAGAATTATATTCCCACGCATCAAAACTCATATTTTGTACCAAACATGGGAACATGTTTCCCGTGTAAGAGATTCCACGGGGATCTCAAAACTTGCCGTGTACCAATCGGCCCCCTAGTGCTAAGTGCTAACGCACGAACCACAAATCATTTTCTCACAATGCAAATCATTAATAGAAAGAGTACCTCTGTCATATAACGTGTATCCGCTGGAGGCAATTTTAGCCTTGCTTTCCAATCTTGTGAACTGCAAAAATAAGAAACTGTCAATGTAAGAACACGAAGCATGAGCTATAAGAATTCTGAAAAATACAATTGCCACATAGCACCCTAGAGTCCTAAACTCGTATATCTCATTGCCGACGTTTGTCACAGACTAGGAACAAAAGTTGTAAATCCTACTAGTTGTAAAAATATACAGTCCAGCTTGAGGTGCATTGGGCACATCATTAGTTCATTACCTTTCCCTTCTCACAAACAATATGCGCAAGTGTTCATAATAAGGATATCCCAATAGACGTTCCTAGTTTAAGCTGTGACCAGGACTTCGCGGTACTCTGACAAGACTAAATGAGTTTTTATAAAGTATCAATTTCAGGGTTACACGACTCAATCTTTACTTTCGTAATGTTTACAGCGTACCCACGGATCAGAAAGTACCATTGACACGCTAAGTTCATAATAACACAAAAATACGTATACATAATTCATAAAAAGAAAGAGAGAAATAACCTTGAATCAACGACTTCAGATTGCACCGTCTTCTCATCATCTTGAACACCCGACTCGTTACCAGGCAACTGGTTGTTCCTCCGGAGCCATTGTTGCGCTTGTTGTTGTTGTTGTTGTTGTTGAAACTGTTCGTGATTTTGAACCAAGTTCCGCTGCACGTACTGCTGCTGCTGCTGCTGCTGCGGCGTCCTCGACTGGAAACTAGGGCTAGCGTTCACGCCAGGGCCGCCGCCTCGGCCCACTCCGATTCCAGGTGGATATCTCGCACGACTGTTCATGTCACGTCCAAAACAACCCAAAAGGGAGATAAACCTCAATCTCCAAACCGAATCCGCAGGAAGATAATGACGGAGAAAAGGGGCTATACAGCCAAAGATAGAGAATGGTGGGAAGAGGATAATGGAAATTGCAGGGTAGGGTTTGATTAGCAGGCAGGTGAGATCGTCGAATCGAGGACGAAGGTTGAAAATGGAAGTTTTGATGACGAGATCTGCGAGAAAATAAGTGAATTTTTCTAGGAAATCTGGCGGTTTTTGTTTGTATGTGGGAGATGGAAGAAAATGGGTAGCTCTTCTTTACCCTTCGGGCAGTTTCTTTTGATTGTGGTTGTGGGTGGGAAGGAGGGAGTGAAAAGACTACTACTGTTTGTGTTCGTTCGTTTCGTTTAGGGCAAACAAATTGTTTCCTTGTGATTTTGCCACAAAAGGAGGAAATGTTACCACTGCTACTTACTACTTAATTATCACGAAGATGTACTCCTAGGTTTTAAGGAGTACTTTTTAAAGTTCGGTGTATCACTACATCATAGATTAAGGGAAGGATAAATTGCATAAACTCTCTTGAGGATGTGAGGTTAGAGAATTTATTATGTTTCTTTAGGTAAATTTTATTACTTAACGGTTTTATTTACGGTGTTAATTTTTGTTTTTGATCGTTTAATTCAAAATGGAAATCAATATAACCTTTATTGTTTCCAAAATTGTTGTAAAGTGTTAACTTTCTTTTTTACATTAATTTATAAAATACTTTCATAATTTCTTGTTGTAATTGGTATTGTTGTTTATCCTCATTTTTTCTTTTACTTACTAAGATTTATATTTGCATATGTACATTCACGTGTTAGTATTTTTATTACATGCATTTACAAGTTGTCTAATAATAATGTCAGATTTATCTGATTTTTAATATATATTGTCTAATAAATATGGAGTATATGATGTTGAGGATGAGGATGAGAATGTTAAAGTTTCTGATGTACGAGTTGATTTGTCTCATTTTTGTTACACGCATGATTTGTCTAACATGTTTGAATTTTTTTGAAATGTCATCTGAAAATTAATTTATTATGTTTGATATACATTCATACATGTACATTTACGAGTTAATATTTTTCCTATGCATTTGCAAGTTGTTCGATAATATTATCAGTTTTGTCTGATAGATATATTAATCATATTTATTAGATCTGATTGAAACGTCTGACATCCTTTGAAATTATGTTTGTAAATTAATTCATTATGTCTGACATGTTAAATTTGTACGTATAAGAGTTAGCATAGATATATTTGCAAGTTGTCTGATAATGGTGTCGAGTTCGTCTGATTTTTTATAATATTTGTCTGATATGTTAAATCATGCGTAAACAACAAAGATTAGAGACTAGACCCAGATAAATCGTCGATATCTTCAGACAATATCAAAATATGTTATAAGATAAATACAAAATTAACATAAATTCATCAAACAATCATATGTTAGACAATTAGAAAACTAAGGAAACATGTCAACCTAAAATAAATCCTTAAAATAATGTGATCACACAATCATACATTATTTGTCTTATGGAAGCCACTAAGGGAATCTAATTAGATAAAGTTTACCTAGGCACATATATGTCAATCCTTATGAGATTAAGTGAAACTTTTAATTTTTTCCTCTATTAAAAAAAAAAAAATAGTCACCTCTTCAAGTATAGTAATCTATAATTACGCCGCTTTGTCATTTATAGTATTATTGTTAAAAAAATTAGGGTAATTACAATAAAAAACTCAAAAATAGTTAAGAGGTGGTATTGGTACATTTGCATCACATTAGCATTGGGACTTAAAATAGAACCCAAATATGATAGTAATAATTAGAGTTAATGAACTACGAATGCAATTTACTATGTAATCCACCATACATGCAAAAATACAAATTTAACTCTATACCCACAATATTCTATATATTTACTGCAATTTATCTTAGACTATGTTTGAGGCACAAATTATTTGCAAAAAATCAACACGTTTTTTAATTTAATATGAGAGAGATATTTGGGAGGGAAATTTTAAAAATGTATTAATTTTTTTGTAAAAAAGGTGCAAAGAACACAACCTTAATCTCTGTATATATTACTTTGTTAAAGAAATAAATGAATAAATAGTATAGGACAAAATAAATTATTGTATTTGTCTCAAAAGTAACGCAACATTTGTTTTTTAATATTTAATCTATGATTTTATTTCTATTTTAATTCAAATTATAAATTTGAAACATTTACATACAACTAAAATTATAATGTCTTAACTTTATAAAAAAAAAAATTGATGTTTTTTTTTACATTAAGAAATAATATAGATAAATTGAAATCTAATTGGTATAAAAATTCAAGAGTAAAATTCACTAGCAGTCCCATTTTTTTTTTTTATTATCTATTTTGCTCTCAAGTTAAGTTTTTTATTTATTTCGGTCATATTTTTTATGTTTTTGAACTATTGTGGTCCTTTTCGTCTATTTCTGTCGTTTAAATTAACAGATCCATATGAAATGTCTATTTTATCCCTAATTTATTACTATAATGGACCTAAACATTTTCGACTTAATTATTGTTTACTCCTCTAAACTATTGTGAATCGTTCTCTTTGGTCTCTATACTATAACTGGGAGTTACTCAGTCCTTGTACTATTAATATCAAGGTAGTTTGGTCTCTTGACTTAGTAACTCGTCACACACTGGATTAACAACGTCAATTTTTGACAATTTAGTACCTAGTTTGTATGAGTTTAAAAGTTTTAGGACAATAGTATACAAAAAAGATGTAATTGGGCTAAAATCAAAAAAAGTTTTATAACATTTTACCATTCCTAATCTTCCTCCTAAACCATTCCGACAAAAAAAATCATATTTTTTGGTATCTATGAAAGGTTCAAAAAAATTTATGAACCATTTTAGATATTTTACCTTAGTTTAACTAATAGTGAAAACGATTAAATGACCAAATTGCTTAATGACTTATAATACGAGAATTGAGTAGCTTAAGTTATAGTATAAGGATCAAAGAGAGTGATTCACAATAATTTACTGGAGTAAACAGTAATTAAGCCAACATTTTCAAACTAAACAATTATGTCATAAACTTTTTTTAGACTCATACGTTCACCCTCAACTCATCTTCTGCTATCAATTTTACCATCTTCCTCACTGAGCCTTCCCTCCATTCCACTCCCTCCCTAAAATTATCTTCGTCTGGTTAATTAGAAACCACGCCTGCTCCAATCATCTTTTGTTATCTTACTCTATTTACACGTCAGCTCTGCCGGAAAATTGTTACTGTTGATATCAAATGGAGCTTCTTCCACAGGGTCTCCATCTTCCGCCGGGGTTTCAGCTTCATTTGGAACCGGATTCTTGCCTGTTCTTGTGCCTGACGACATGTTCACTACTGCCGACTAGGTCACCGGACCTTATCTTCTCCGGTGCCGGATGGGGAGGAGGAGCCTTCCGGCGATGAACCGGTGGATTTACTGGTCAGAGCTGGTGGTGGGTATGACACCGATTCTGATTTGGTTCCGTTGAAGATCAGTTTGCTTTGTGATTGCCAGATCGGAAAAACCAGCTTTTTGGTGAGTCAGTGAGCTTAACTCCTACTACTCTGTTTCTTTTTTATTTGTAGAGCACCAATTTTTGTTTTTTATGTAGCCTCCTTCGCCCAAAACAAAAATCAACCACCAATCATCCCACGGTCCGCTGGAGTTCTTGCTCGCTCGCTGTTCGACCCACCGCCAATGTCTAAAGCAGATACGGCTCCTCCGTCTCTCTCCTTCCTCGCTGTTCGACCCACAGTTTTTGTTGATCTTCAAAGTGCCTCAGATTTCTCCTCTCGGATTCAGGAACATGTTTTGTTGACAAACTGTGTTTTCTTTATCCAACTCTTCTCCATTCATTTATCTCTATCCAAGTCTTAATGTTATTGTTCATAACTTCATATATATATATATATATATATATATATATATATAGTTTTATTATCAAATAGTATCCTGAATTATATTAACTTGTGCATTTTAGTCCTTAAATTATAAAATATGTCAATTTAGTCCCTAAATTATGTAAGTTCAAGTAACTCGTTCATTGGGACTCTAACGGTGTTAGTTTTTTGACAGATGAGTGATCTATTTGTAGGAATTTAAAATATTTTGTTGCAAATATTTAAATTCAAAACTTCAAGGGCATAGTGGCCGACCATACTCCTTTATTCAATCCGACTCACCCATCCAGAAAATCTAGTGACACAATATCTTGGTTAAATCTTATAAATTTTGGGATTTTGGGCATAAATTAAAAAAAATTATGATCATAATAAGTATTTTCTCTAAAATCAACTAACATTGATACAGTCAAAGGGATAAAGTGTTGGACAGTGCATAGTTGAGGGACTGAGTTGACACGTTTTATAATTTAGAGACTAAACTGATTGAGTCAATATAGTTTAGAGAACTATCTGATAATAAAGTCTATATATAAAAAGGAACCCGTCGTATTAGTTTGTTGTTAAACACGTTTTATAAGATGATTAATTTAAATCCGGTTTTCCCATTTACCAAAAGAAAGAGAAGAAAAAATAAATAAAAATTAATCAAAGTGAAGGAAACAGGACAGAGGAGGGAAATACCTCCTTTTACTCCAATTCAAACAAATATCAACTTAAATTAGGTGAAAGATAATTGGGTATCCAATCACGTGTCACCGATCACCATCCAATTTAACAACGGTGCAATAACAAGGCAAAAATCTGTTATATTATCATATTTTAACTGCTTTGCATAAACAGAACAATGGGCCTAGCTTTCGTTTAGATCAAACTAGAACAGGAACGAGGAGCCAGGCTTCTACTTCTTTCTTCTTCACCAATTTCCCTCCCCTATTTGCATTTTATTTCTCAGGCTTCTACTGCTTTCCTCCCCATTACCATCATGGCATCATTCACTGGAACTCTGGACAAGTGCAAGGCTTGTGACAAGACCGTCTATGTCGTGGACTCCATGTCCCTTGAGGGTTTTCCTTACCACAAATCCTGCTTCAAATGCAGCCACTGCCACGGGACTCTCCAGGTTTGTGTTCTGGTTTCAATATTGTAACCCGTTCTTGTGTTCTGGATTATTTGTTTTTAAGGAAAAATTGTTGAAACATTTATGCATTTGATTGATAGATGAGCAACTATCATTCCATGGACGGTGTCCTTTATTGCAAGCCTCACTTTGAACAACTTTTCAAGGAATCTGGCAATTTCAGCAAAAATTTTCATCCAGGTGAAATCTCTTATGGGGTTGTTAGACTTGAGACATTTTTCTTGTAAGAAAAAAAAACTAATAATTTGATCATCCTTTCTGTAGGAAGGTCATCTGATAGGCAGGAGCTGGTAAGCATTTGTGTTTATTACATAAAATCATACACTGTAGTAGTAATTTACATTTGCAAACTTTTTCATATTACAGAACAGGGCACCCAGCAAAGTTTCTTGTATGTTCTCTGGAACCCAAGACAAGTGTGCCAGATGCCAGAAGACTGTTTATCCTATTGAAAAGGTGTCATTGGAGGGTGAGTGCTACCACAAAACCTGCTTCAGATGTGCACATGGAGGATGTGCACTCACACACTCCTCATATGCTGCTCTGGATGGAGTGCTTTATTGCAAGCACCATTTCCAGCAGCTGTTCATGGAGAAAGGAAACTACAATCATGTGCTTGAGAAAGCTGCTCATAGGAGAAACACCTCACAAACCCTATCTGAGGCTGAATCTGAAGGGGCTGAAGAACCTAAACCTGGAAACCCTGCTGAAGAGGAGGAAGAAGTTAAATCTTGAAGACCGAACCAAAAAAGAAAAAAAACAAATCTTCAAACTTTTCATGTCTTTGGGTCCAAACTAAGGATTCAGTTACTCCACTAACTTAACTATACACTTTCTCTACTTTTGAACCCAACCTTCATTCCT
This sequence comes from Daphne laureola, assembly GCA_038382905.1. Taxonomy (NCBI): domain Eukaryota; kingdom Viridiplantae; phylum Streptophyta; class Magnoliopsida; order Malvales; family Thymelaeaceae; genus Daphne; species Daphne laureola. The sequence goes on from JBBYHH010083126.1 coordinate 13,816, forward strand.
GTTTCTTTTGTATTCTTTGCTTTTGCTTGTATTCTTGATACTCCTACACGTTCATATATCTAAGTCATTGAAAGTTTTGTTTCCAATTTTTGTCGGAGAAGGCACAGATTTTTCAGACATTTCAATTAACTTTCTTCTGTTTATTCTAATTTATAAAAAAGTCATTCATTTTTATTTATTTTGTTGTATGAATCAAGAATATTCTTAGAATAAAAGTGAAATCATAGGGACTCTTAAACTTTTCAAATACTACGACTTATTGTATCTTAGCACTTTCCTTTTAACACCACCATCTTGGTCACCGTTTTTATTTTATTTGTTTTTTATATAAAGGGGATTGAGTTGGAAATAACGAAGATTCGAATTTAAAACTTCTACAAATGTCTCAAGAGCATAATCACTAGATCAAATGTTTAGGATACTGTTTTTCTTTCTTTTCTTTTCTTTTATTTTCTTTCTTTTTCTTTTCGATAATAGACCTTATATAAAACACAAAATGTACTTTTACAGATTAATGTGCATTAGTGGCAACATATTAACTTAAGACCACTTCTACAAATACTTAAGAGCACTACTACGGTTACATGGATACAGTCATACAACCAGTAGGTGAATTGCACCTGTGATAGACTCGAACTCTGTAAGAGATGCGTGTGGGAAAGGAGGGACGATTTGCGAATATCCATGGCATAAAACGCAACGAAAGATCATTATTTGCAAATCATATGTCACAACATTTTTTAGGGTAATTATAAAAAACAATTCCTGAAATTTAGCATAATCTTCAATTTTCCTCCTATATTTTTAAAATTCTACAAAAAATCCCCTGAAGTATGAAGAAATATACATTTCCCTCTTAAAGTCAACGTCTCTTAAACGTTCTGTTAGATTTTTCGGTTTAATTGCAACAATTACATGCATAGTTTTTAAAATTACACCCTAATTTTTTTGCCCTCACATTTTTACCATCTCTCCCACCACAACCAAATCTACCATCCTAACCTTCTGTCACCGGACCACTGTCGCCTCCCCCGGACCGCCGCCGCTGAACCACCGTCAATCACGCCGGAAACGCTAGAAACGCCGGAAATGGATAATAGGGACTGCAAATCGCAACCCTAGGTCGCAAATCGCGAACCCTAGGCCATGATTCGAGAGCCCTAGGCTGCGGTTGCGAGCCTAAGAGTCCGAATCGTAGCCCTGGGCTCGCAAATCGCAGCCTAGGGTTCGCGATTTGCGGCCTAGGACTACGATTTGCGCCCCCTATTAGCCATTTCGAGGCGTTTTCGGCATGATTGGCAGCGGCGTTCCGATGGAGGTGGCGGTGGCTGATGATTGACATATATTTATACGTTTTTTCCTCCATACACGTGCTTTTATTGGGTGTTTGTTAGTACTTAGTGTGAGCGCAAGTTTGTTTTTCAGGAAATCCATGTTCGGGAGATGTTAGAGTTATAATAGGAACATATATTTGACAGATGGTATAGCTTAATTATAGGGATTAGATTAGCTTAATTATA
>JBBYHH010083347.1:4571-15332 GCA_038382905.1 Daphne laureola
CTTAGGAAATGGATAATCTCTCACTTTCTCAATGGCTGAAATAATATGTAATGATTAGATGCCTTGTTGCACAGCCAAAATATCCTAAACTTCCACAGAATCAGGACTATGCCCCAACTGGGCAAATGATATAGGACTGCTATTCTTATGGATTGCTCAATTTTACAAGCCAAAGGTTTCAACAGAGAACAGATTTCCAATTATCTTTGGCAGAGAGAATCCTAAATGCTTGCTTAGCACTAGCGATGCAAATGCTAAGAGGTATTTACACAAAGCCTCTGATGTGTTAGTAGTTTATTAATCACTTGAGCATCTGAAAGGATTGCTAATTATTGTTTCAGCAGTTAAAGACACCAAAATAAGTCATGCAGCAAACCAATGCAACTAGGTTACCGTTCTAAGTGAGCTTGTTTCTGTTTTCTTCAAAGATCTCCCAAAGATTGAACGGATGTCAGAAGTCCATCCAAAGACGCCTCTCCACTGGTTGTAAACGCACTGCACAGAGTAAACATACGATCAACATCTCAAGACGGAGGCGAGTAAGAGTAAATTCCTAGAGCAAATTACAAATTCCAGTATGCGATTTTCCTGAACCAAAATGAACTTCTAAAGAGTTGATTATCGAAAGCATTACAGATTGTGTTCTCTGAATCACAACGGCTTTGTCTCCCGACTCTTGCGAGACAAGCACTTGAGGTCTGAGGCTCTTCCAGTTTCCTCCATCGACAGCTGATTTTGACTTCACTATGCCGCGGACTATAACAAGCGGTTCATCGGAGGGAGTTTCCGATGTTTCCTCAGGCGACAAAATGGAGCGGAGGTCCGAGACGCTGAGGGTTTCGACCTTCCGTACTCTACGAAGCGCCGCCGACGTGAGTTTGAATTTGAGCAGCGTTCGGACGGCGGCGTAGGCCAGGGCGACGCCGAGGACGGCGCCGTCGAAAGAAAGAGCGAGCTGCGAAACGAGCGATGCTAGGGCTTGATCGTGAGAGGACATTTTGTGAATTCTCTCACATCTGAGGAGGAAGAAGTTTGATTGTTGTGACGGCGGCGGTTACATAGGCAATTTCGACGACACGGGCTGAGAAAAACCTCTAGAACTAGCAGAAGCTAGAAGTAACTTTAATATATTTACACTTGAGGTCCCTAATCCTTATTTTTTTTTCTCTTTCTAGCCAATACCTTTAGGCTGAATGAATGGCTGTTACAAAACATAAAGCTAATCTATATTTTCCAAATAAGCAATTCTACAAGTAGTTTTACTTTACTCAGGATGGTCAAATTCCAATGTACTCGCATTATTGTAGAGCTTGAGCATAGAGGTGTAAACAATCTGAGTCGAGCCTCAACATTACTAGTTCGAGCTCGAGTTCGTTCGAACCGAGCTTGAAAAAGACGGTTCGAGCTCAGCTTGATAGTTTGAATGCTTGAAAATGTAATTATTTAATTAATTAAAATATAAAAAATAAAGACTAAGTTGTAAATTATCTCAAAACCGGCCTCTTTCTTTGGTTCGTTGTTCGTGAAACTCTGCTCGTTTAACGTGATTCAATTATTTGAGCTCGAATTAACCTGTGAATGGTTCCATTTCATTTTATACTCCTAACTCGAATTGGCTATCGAACTGGCACGAGTCGAACCTTAAAAGTTTGAGTTCGGCTCGTTTTAGTACTCGAATCAAAATTTTAACTCGAGCTCAGGTTTGTGGCTCGTAATACTCGACTCGTTTAATATAATTTGAGCTCGAGCTCAAACTGAGACGCGAAATGTTCAGTTCATTTTACACCCCTATTTTGTTTTGTCATAACTTAAACTATTAGTACTATAAAGAAACGAGGTTACTCGTTTGGGGGTCATAAGGACAAGCGCATGAAATGATAATCGTCTCTGGTCAATAAAAAGAACCCGACCCATTCGTGCGCATTGGAAACAATCGGCCGGAACTGTAATCGGCCAAATTCTGACGACAGCTGATTTGCCCAACGGCGATCCTCGGGCAATCTGTAATCGGCCGGAATAGCTACCGGCGCCGTTCAACAATCCTCATTGTTTTGGTTTATGCTTCCGACGTTGTTCCGGCTTCAGCTTCTGCTTGCTTGAGGTTCTGCGCTTCTTCTCTCTTTTCGGATTCACCTCTCTTTATTCCTTTTTCACTCATATTGTTTCGTTATTACGTAAATTTCTGAGAATGTAATCGAATCCTAGTACAAATTTTGTAAAATCAATCTAGTTACATTCACAGGACCTCCCGATTCCAATGCTTCCCTCTTTCACTATCTCAGCAATTAGGGCGCCTTACGCTTGTGATATCCATGAAATTATCATGTCTCTAAGAACTTCAATAGTTACTTGATACTGTAAATTTCACACGCATGACAATGATTCAGGTGTAGTTTGATGATAGTTCATCGGTTTTGCTAGAAAGTTGTCTATTTTCCGGTTGCCTCTCCAACTGAATAGTGTGAATTGGTGTTAGAACCTATACTATACTACCTTTCCGTGAATCTTTTAGAAGCCTTCTGTGGGATCTAATAATGGTTGACTGTTTGATCGAACAGTATGATACATCGAATGCCATTGAAGAAGAAATGCAAGGTAGAATATTGATTTTACAGTTGAAAGACAACTGTTGGTGGAGCAAATATGTTTTAGGAAATACTAAATACCCGCTCCATGGGCTCTTTCGCCTCACTGGGGCATGTATGTTTTAGGGATGCCAATGAAGATCCTGTCTGGTAGAGATTTGGTGTATCCAACCCAACAGATTAGATTTCTTGGTTAAAGAAATGGATATGGAGCGGATGTGAAGTTTTTTTCTTCATCTGATAGATGTAGATCGAATATGAATATGGTACAGTTCATATCTGATCTGAATATGGCGTATAAATTATTTTTCTATGGATGCAGGAATCCAGCTAGTTGATGGCTGAAGGAGATGGGGACCTCCCAAGAGACGCAAAGATTGTGAAATCTCTTCTCAAGTCAATGGGTGTAGAGGACTATGAACCTCGTGTGATACATCAGTTCCTTGAGCTGTGGTATCGCTATGTCGTTGATGTATTGACAGATGCACAAGTCTACTCTGAACATGCCGGCAAGTCTACAATTGATTGCGATGATGTTAAGCTTGCCATTCAATCGAAGGTCAACTTCAGTTTTTCCCAGCCCCCACCTCGTGAGGTAAAAGCACTAAATACTTATCTCTCGTATTTTGCTTATTTCTGTGGCCAATGCAACGCCTGAAAAGATTGGTACTGGATGGGTGGTCTTTGTGAGTGCTTTTGATTAGCAGTAATCCTTAACTATGATAATGCTTTTTGTGCACAATAATGGTTTAGAACTTCTTTCTGCCCAAAATAGAAAAATCATAGAAAACAGAACTCCATTTTAAATGCTGGTTAAATGCTGGTTGGAACCGAAGATAAAACTGTAACCTATGTTTTTTTGCCAGTACTGAACAACTGTTTTGTTGTCAACAACTTGACGATATGACCTGTATTTGCGAAACCGCTAACATATCTTAATGGTGCTAATTTTTTACCTTTCATGTGTCCTTGATATGTTAGACAAGTAGATTTGCATACTGTTCTAGAGTTATATGTTTCTAATAGTGCTTGTGCCTTTCTGTTCAACAGGTCTTGTTGGAATTAGCTAGAAATAGAAACAAAATTCCACTCCCAAAGGCAACCCCAGGGCCAGGTATACCTCTGCCGCCTGACCAGGACACATTGATCAGCCCAAACTACCAACTAGTGATCCCTAAGCGGCAAAGGCAGGCAGAGGAAGAAACGGAAGAGGATGAAGAAAGTGGTGAGCCCAGTTCGTCGCAGGAGCAGCAGAAGGTGGATTTGCCGCAACAGTCTTCTCAAAGAGTGTCATTTCCTTTAGCTAAACGGACAAAGTGAGTGTCTACTTGTTCGTTTGCTCCTTTTAAAGATGCAAATCTTGGTTGGGTTTTCCAACTGCTGTCAGATTTGAATGAATGTGATATTAGCAACTTAAGTAGCAGGAAAAGGTGTTGGTAAATCTGTATTTTGTACTCCACTACTTTGTAGTTTATAATCGGCTGATTGGAAAGTCTTTTGCTTTCTTTCTAATTGTGTATATAATTAAAAGGTCTTATGATATTTTAAAATATACAGATAATGAGAAGATGACACTAACATATGAATTTTACAGAAATTGAAAAATATTGTGTCAACTATTTTGTATAAAAAAATTACAAATGCTTCCATTTCTCAAGTCATCTTTTAACCTTCAGGCCTTAAACTAGATGGAACAAGCTAGCAACTCAGATGAGCATTCCAGTCCATACAAGCAATCAAGCATGTGTACAGTTTCATCTCACATCCACTGCTAGAATAAATATCAAATTGATGAAGGCGTTTTCAAATGGTTGACAATTCCATGAACGCAATTAGCTGTGCAATACAAAGATACATAGCTTCTACTTCTGTACAGTTTTCCTTTTATCCCCTTCCCCCCTTTTTCTTATATACAGGAAAGGCGCAGGTGATGTTTTTGTATAATATATATCACCATTACCGCAAAATAAACAACAGCTACAGTTAGCTTCTTGATGCAAGGGTGCTACTGGTGATGGGGCTCAGATCCGACACAGCAAGATTGCGATGGTACATGCGTTTCATTTCTTCTCTGTACTCTACCAATAACTTGTCCGGAATGGCCGGGGTGAGTTCCGCCACATCCCCCATCTTCAGCTTGCATGTCGGATCACTGACCGGCTCCCGGTTGAGCCTCGGCCTCAGCTCTTCCTTTATCGGGAAACCATAAGGCGACCATCTTGAAGTTACTCGCCCTGCTCGTTCCAGAATATCCATCACAGTGGCGTTTGCTTCGAACTCTTGCACCGACATCTGTGACAATTACATGAAATGACTGGAGTTCAGAGGACTGAATCAAATGAAGGTAGGTACTTAAAAGGTTCATGAATGAGGGATTACAAGACGAACCTTGTCATTTTCGATCACGATGACAAAAACGGGACGATCATCACCACAGGGAGCATTATATGCATAAGGGCAATCAATGGAGTGAGAAGGGAAAGTACAGGGCAGCTTCGTGTGATTATTGTTGTCGATTTGATCTTGTTCCTTGTTTGCTGTTTCACAGTGCCAAGTCAAAACCCAGCGTGCCCATTCAACCATCTGGAGCACAAACATGGATTGCTTGTGGTCATCTTCTTTATACCTCCAATGAGCAGCGAACCCAAACTCGGCCTGCAAATGCATTTCCTTTGTTCGAATCTGCACCTCGAGCAGAGCCCGACAATCTCCCATTACCACCGTGTGCAGGGATTGGTATCTACAAATAATCATCAAGTTAGCGTGAGGATCTGGAAATTTTAATGTCTTTCAGATTTCAAGTTCTGAAGAAAGCAATATTATACCCATTAAACTTTGGATGGGCTATGTAATCCTTTAGCTTTCCTGGCACCTCAGACCATATCTGATGTACTACATTCAGTGCATCATAACAATCCTCCTTGCTTTCAACAATGATACGGAGCCCGTGAATATCATGGATTTCATCCATAGTCAGTTTCTTCCTGTTCAAATTAATCAAATCAGATATAAGAATGGCATATGCAGCACTGGGGAAAAGAAGGGGGCTTTTTGCACAGCTAAAAGTGACCGAACATGAGAATTCCAAATGAAAAACAATGTACTATAGCACCATTGTCAAGTAAGTTTCAGACAAACAAATAAAACATAGCAATAATTGATGACAGAGATCTAAGAACATGCTTTTTATGTGCCTTTCAATAAATATGTGAGCATGTAGAGAGAGAGAGAGAGAGAGAGAGAGAGAGCATACTTTAGCATCTTGCGGTAAATGCTGTACAGACTTTTGTGTCGTCCAGAAAGAACATGGTAGACAATTGATTTATCCTTCAAAGCTCTTTCTAGTTTCTCTACAGCAGAAGTAATCATTTCCTGATCATATGACACCATAAACCTAGATGAAATTTCTTTATGCTCCTCCGGATGAAGATACTTAAAGCAGAGATTCTCGAGTTGCTCCTTCCAGCTGGAGATTCCCAAACGGTTGGCCAAGGGTGCAAAAATTTCTAGAGTCTCCTTAGCAAACCTCTGCTGCTTGACCGAAGACAGTGCATCCAGTGTCATCATGTTATGCAACCGATCTGCCAACTTAATCAGAACAGCCCTTGCATCAGCCATGGCGAGGAACATTGTATGCAACCGATCTGCCTCAACTGTTTTGCATGCTGTATTGTTTTCACGTGCAAGCTTACTGAGCCGACTGAGCTTAGATACCTGTTGGAATTTCTAGCAGTAGTCAGTGACCCGTAAATGGATGGATTATAGGAAAGCCAAACTACTATACTCCAAAGAATTTATGATAGTAAAATAGAACCATGAGATAGCTCTGAAAGGTTTTTAATAACTGATCAAAGGTCAAAATCCGTCTACTTGAAGAAAGTCTCATCTTCCTAAACACACATTTTAGAACGGGAAATGCAACGAAGAAAATGCGCTGTTTTATTTCAAGGCCACAATTTTTTGTAATCCAGACAACAATAACTAGAGCGGTCATGTTCCATGATGTGCATTTTCATTTTATACCAATCTTGTACCATAGGCCATGAGTATAACAATTATCTCAACTCATCACCGTCTTATGATATTTTCCATGCAAGTAGAGAAAACCTATGATGATGGTTTTGGACTATCATCTCATTATTCCTTCATAAGAAGGTTGCAATAGGAAGGACATCTAGAGAAAACTTCACCACTATGTTTTTCGCACAAATTAATAGTGTTAAAAAAAATTAGATAACTAATTGTCAATATAAACTTCATGCCACCAGATCCTAACATAGATTAAGGTACAATATGACGATGATGATAACAAAAACTAACTAGGGAAAAGAAGTCACACAAACCAAGTTAAAAACAAAAAGATATGCGTCATCATCATTGGAAAACCACAACCAAACATATCAAGCATGAACACATTAAACTGCGAGCTCTGAAATATCAAAGTAGCTGAACTCATTAGTTTGGTGCCACGTGAGTGTTTGCGTTATCAGCCATTATCTAATTTACTGATGCCACAGCCCTTTCTAAGGTTATCAATTAAATGAAAATACAACACAGAACCTTTTTCCGTTATCACTCCTTATTCTCTTTTGTCAATTTACTTTCCAGTTCAAACATTGTATGGTAGAAAAAACAAGATTATCCACAACCGCCACATTGTAAGACTGCATCAAAATAAACTAAGGTGTTCACTTTCGATAGGTGAAATACAGGGAATATTCCTCATCAACAACATGCCTCCACATCATGCAAATTACTCCATCATCTAATCTGCACACTCCTACACATCTTTTTGTCATTACTCTTTCGTACGGCATTAAATTTGTCACTTGCAGTATTTTCTAGTCACAACGTCAGAGTTATCAAATCGACATTAGGTACTACATATCATTAGTCACCTCTTACTTCACAATCTCTAGCATTTGCAGATAAAAGAAATGAGATAATCATCGAAATAGCATGTCCTTACCCCTTCAACCAAATCAGCAACTCCTGCACCGAAAGTGCGGAAAATGTAATCATAGCTCAAAAACGCATCATCAAATGTGTCATGTAAAAGCCCTGCAGCAACCACTGTGGAGTTAGCACCAATCAATGCCAACAAAATCCCAGTTTCCACACAATGTCGGAGATAAGGGTCGCCACTTGCACGCATCTACAAGAAAACATATGAACATGAAGAACTTTCACATCTCATATTATCAATCTTTACACAAAGATAAAATACCATAAAGGTCAATACTTCATCAAAACTTTCTTTACCTGTCCCCTGTGAGCCTTCTCTGCTTCATAAAAGGCCTTGACCACAAAATCTTCAGTGAAGATCTTATGCCTCAACTGCGCATCTAGAAGTAATTCCCTGGCATAAGGCTCAGCACTCACATCCCTAACAAAGCTATCATCCATATCAAAAGTCAGCTCATCATCAACAAACCCACGGTTCTGTGACTCAAAGCTTGGCGAATCATAATCCACACAGGACCCTAATGCACCCCTAACGAAACCGCTGAACAGACCACTTGCACCGCCACGAAACGAGCCCTGAATCCTCATCGGCGAGCTGCCGCTACTGCATGGAACAGGTCCCTGGAGAACCGACACCGGGCTCTGATTATTCCTCGAAGAAGAAGAAGAAGCAGCAGCGAACTTACTCGAAGAATAACAAAATGTGCTGCTCAGCTCCTTCAACTCCTCGCCTCTGTAGGACCCTAAGTCGTCACTGCCGACCGGAAAGCTGGAAGAGGAAACGTGTTTGATCTGCGGCGAAGCGAAGAGGCAAGAGAGGCCACCCATGATTGGTTTCTTAGAGGAAGAGGCCGTCGTTGTGGACGCCGGAGATGTGGATCTCGAATTCAGATCGAAATCGTACGACGCGTGCGCGTTGATGTTGATCCCGTGCGGCGTCGAGCACACACCGCCGGTGGGGCTCGCGTAGAGAGCAATCGTCGAGACCGCCATCGACCGCAGATTCTTCTGTGATTACCGATTCGGAGAGAATCCCAGATCGAATAAACCAGGCAACAGAAACGAAATTCCCAAATAAATTCCAGGCGATTGCTTGAAGATTTAGCCAACTATTGCTCAAATCCGAACCCAAACGGCTTTTCCTTCTCGTTAATCGATCGTTTTCCCTAAAACCCCAGACGATTCACGCGATACCAACCCGACCTTTCCAAATACGCAACAATTCCCTCACAAGCAACTGAGTTTCATAATGAAAAGCAAACAAGTTCCTTTTCTAAAAGCAAAAAAGGAACCTAATTTTCAGATACCCAATTGAAATTAGAGAATACAAATTAGTACTTAATTGGGTTTGAAGCAGCCTGGTAGTAGACCAAATCTGAGCTACAGTATGTACAGATTTAAAGAAAAAAAATTGTTGACGAAAGTAAAGGACAAATTAGAAGGAATGTATGAAAGAAGGAAGAGAGAGCTGAAGAAATTTGCAGAAAGAGACAGAGAGAGCAGCTGCCTTTGATTTTCTTCTCCTTGCGCCCAGACGAAGAAGAATGTAAAATTACTTTCATATCCTTGGCCGGTAACAAAAATAACTGAAATCTTACATTTGTACACTTACTAATTTCTTTTTTCAAATTTAGATTGGATAAACTCATTTTCATATTTGATTGATTTTTCACGTTGTTCTTTTTTTTTTTTTTTTTTTAACAAAAGCGGCTTGGATAAACTCATTACTTTTAAAGAAAATAATACAACTCAATGTTAATAGCAATAAAAGTCAGCCTATAGCAATAGGAAGAAACAGAAGAAGGGAAACAACATAAAACACCTAGAATAACCAGATAACTAGGAAATGACGAATAAATTACTACTAGGAGAGGGAGAGGGAGCATTAGCTGATTAACAAACTCTGACAAAAGATCACAAGAGGATCTTGAAAAAGCATAAAAAACCATAGTAGAGATATAATCATCTTCAATCTGAAACGTGGCATACCAAATAGGTTTCCAATTAGACATGTGTCATCTCACCATGCATATGCTATCAGAGCTTGATCTGCCAAACAAAAACTCAAACTCTACAGAGCAAAAGCTAAACAACACCAACTAAGCAACTAACGGGAATAAGTCTGGAAAGGATAAAAAGGGATAATAAAGTAGCAGCAGACCAAAATAAAGTACTGGAGAAGGGAGAGTTTGTCTGATACCCTTCCTTCTCCAGGCCTCATCATTCATGGTGTTGGGTGTGGCAGGAAATCTCTCTGCCCCACCAAACTCTTAGCAACGGCCTTAACCACAACTTCCGAGATTTGCTGCTTTTTCACAGGACGACCAGTAACGACGCCAGCAGTTCGGCGCACAATTGCCAGGTGAGCGAGCCGAGCATGAACGACGTTCATCGGTGGCGGAGCGAGCAACAAGAGTAGAGGGAGATTAGTGTGAGGAAGCTCGAACGGACGAAGAAACGCACGGTTCAGCGAGAGCGGGATGCGACGGGAGAGCGGCCGAGAGAGAAACAGAGAAGGGAGAGCGAGAACCGGTGGCGAGAACGGCTTCGGCGGGATGCGTCGGTGACTTCACAAGCCAATGGCTTGGAAGGGATGAAAACCACAAGCTGGAGAGCGGCTAGGGTTGAGAAAGTTCTTTGTTTTTCAACTACGCCACATTTAGAAACTGCTTTTCATGTTGTTCTTAAGAAATTGGTCTGTTTCGTTTCTAATACTTCCTCCGTCCTATTATTATTGAAATATATTTACTGGACCTGCTATTTTATGAGGAGTTAGTTTTGTGTTGACTTGATAGGTGGAAGAGAGAAATAGATGGATAATTGAGTAAATTCATGTGCAGAAATTTACTAAATAGGGGAAGTGTTTCAATAATTTTGGGACAGCCTGCTAATGTCGAAATTCAAACAATAAATAATATTTGTATGTCCAACTCTCCCTCAAATGTAAGGTTACAGATGTAGTAGGGTGCGTGAGATCGTACCCAAAGAATTTGATGATAATTAAAGATAAACAGTTAAACACAATCTTTTTGGTATTTTTATGTTTTTGAATAATCAAGATATAATAGGGTTGTGAAGTATTCGAGACACAAGAATGCTAACAGTAACAAGTAACCTGGAGAAAAACTGAATCTAAGCTAGATCAATATGTAAAAGACTGAATGTTTTTTGTAAAATTCAATGATTAAAAAGTCTCATTGGTTATTTGGGG
>JBBYHH010083457.1:0-12445 GCA_038382905.1 Daphne laureola
TTCCTATCCAGAAGCATTCAAATTAAATTATTGAAACAGATGCGAGTGAAATAGGCTATGGAGAAATATTAAAATAAAAGGTGGATAACAAAGAAAAGCTGGTTAGATTTACATCATGAGTATGGAACCAGACTCAACAAAATTATGCCATAATAAAAAAAAAAATTGGCAATCGTTCTTTATGTTACAAAGTTTGAAGAAGACCCAGTAAATCAGAATTTTTTAATTAGAACTGATTGTAAAGAAACTAAAAGTGTTCTTCTCAAAGATGTTAAATATCTTGCATTAAAAAAATATTTACAAGATGAAAATCTATTTTAATTGTCTTCGATTTCGATATCGAGCATATTGATGGTGAAAATAATTTCTTACCTGTCTTTCTTTCCCAAAAATTTTTACAGGGGAGACACGGGGAAACAAGAATCAACTAAAGAATAAATCAATAGGAGAATGGAAGAGTTCTAACAATCCAGATCTCTTAGAATCAATGTTCCATATGAATGATCGTATAGAGCTAGAAATTTTTTTGTCCGAAGGAGAAAGTCAGTTTGCACCCTACATGCAAATAGAAACTCAAGAGTCAGAACAAGAAGAATTTTATGAACTACCCACTGGACAAAAAATAAAAATTGAAAGAGAAGAATCTTCACAGAATACCAAGAGAACATAAGAACATCCTCCAAAAGAATTATTCCCTCCTAAAGAAGCAAAAAGAGGACGTAAATTTTCTTATCCATATCCTCATGAATACTACAAGAATTCTAGAACATATTTGGAAGGATCCTTGGTCACTAGGGCTACAGCAAAAACCCAACAAATCACTCTTTTCTCTTTAGGGATCCCTTCAGAAAAAAGAGAAATGGAAATAGAACTTCTTTCCCAAATAGAAGATAATGATTTAAGGATCATGACTCCTCCAGAAATGGCAAGAAAGTATTGGCCTAGGCGCAAGCACCCTGTATGGGAGTTTAATTCCCTCAGAAGATATGAGTATTTTGAGTTAATACTCCAAGAAACAGGTTCCGTGGAAATAGAATACAAAGAAAGAAATACCAAATCTCCAGAAGGGAAGTACTTCCAGGAAATTGGAATTTCAAAACTAGGTATCTTAAAGATATGGATGCCAGAAGAATGGGGAACGCCTCATTCTAGAAGAAGATTCATGTATAAAAAATACAATGACCATGCCTATATATATTAGGATTATATCCAGGTCTGACATGAAATCTTTAATATCCAAATTCAGCTAACATACACTCCTAGATGATTCTTTTCAAGTAAAATGAAAGGAAATTTCCAAATTAGTTTCACCATTGGTTTGCAAAGAAATGACTTATCTCCGAACAGTTCTCAGAAGTTGTCAATGAATCTTATGACAAGTTTGTTGAGTTCAAAAAATAGAAGTCTAAAAGAAAAACAATCCCCTACACTGAATTATATTTCCTGGTCATCTATCGAATTCATTGGATTGTCTAGTGGTATTACGAGGTGGATCAAGAATAATATGTTCTTGTTCTCGAGAGGGTATGGGTTTCTCATTGCTGGGACAAATGTGTGATTAATTTCTATCTCATAGAGAATATCACACTCAAAAGAATTGGCCTGTTTGAAGCTCTGGATGAAGAAAATATTGATTCAATGCTTGGAAAGCTCTATTCCATATCTGAACTAACATACATCTCCCTTGAAGAGATGGAAGACAAGTTAATGAAATTAGCTTTCAAATCTGTCCAGGAACAGCTGGCCAAAGGACCCAACCAAGGAGGGCCAACTAGTCCAAACTAGAGGAAGCCACCCCCTGAATGAAATAATAGTATAAGACATATCATGTGAAGAAAGTAATGACACCTATCATGTCATGTGAAGAAAGTTAAAGTTAAAGGTGGAAAAAGAATTATTTCATCAGAAAAAGTATTTGTCCACTACCCCTTGGTAGACCCAAGAGCATCTTATGCCAGTAAGAAAAATATTATTGAGTGCCAGCAAAAATTGCACCAAAGAAAAGCTTTGAGCTAACCAAAAGCTCTTAAATCTATAAATAGAAGGTTGGAACAAAGGAGAATGCATCCATCAATTTTCTACTTTCATATCTCTCTCTCTCTCTCTCTCTCTCTCTCTCTCCCCTTCAAGTTCATATGTTGAACGTCTTTCTAGCTAAAAATATTGTTTGTAATTTGCTTTGAACGAGTGTAGTTGTTGGAAGATTGGTGTGATCGCTTGTGCATCCAACAGCCTTTGTTTGCATTTCAGTTGTTGTGAGCATCTGATATTCACCAGATTACTGTAAGTTTGAGTTTTAATATTATAATATCAGTTGTGTGTTATTATTATTATTTTATAGCTTTAATATTATAATAGCAGTTTATCACAATTATTCATTCACTTTAATCATTAGTAGTTAATACTACCTAGGTTTAAAATTGGTATCAAAGCCTATATGAACTTTGTTAAAAGGTGTAGTTGTTATTATTGATTAAATGTATTATACACTTGTGGGGCCTCCACTACTAGTTGGTAGATGAGAAAATTGGTCATTTTATCACTAATGTTTGGGAGTTGGTAATGTTTTGCCACTAAAATTTTTTTGGGGGTCAAATTACCACCGATGTTTGGGAAATTAGGTAAATTTGTCAATGTCATTAAAAACCTCGACGAATTCCGTTAAATTTTTTAGGTTAATGTTTTATTTTCACCTTAAAGTTTCTAAATCTGAAAAATTAATCTTTAAATTTTAGATTTCTACAATTTAACCCCTCCATCCCCCATTAATAGCACCATATAGCACCGTCTCTCCGTCGCTACATCATCGCCCCTCTGTCGTTGCACCACCACCCCTCTACCATTGCACCACCACATCAACCGTCGTTGTACCGCCACCCAATAATCATTTGTTTTTGTTTTTTATTAAATAATTTTATTTATTTATTATGTATTTTGTGTCACCTACCTAATATAATAACAAAAAAATTGAACACACATAGAATAACGATATAAAAATTTCGTAAAAATCAAATATGCTTTGGTTAAATAAATATTTTTTATTAATTGGACGGTTGTGCAACAATAGAAGGGGCGGTTGTGCAACAATAGAAGGGACGGTGGTGTAACAACAGAAGGCAGTGGTTGAGAGGCTGAGAGGCGAGCTGTAGGGTGCTATTGGCGGGGGAAGGGGGTCAAAATGTAGAAATCTAAAATTTAAGGATTAATCTGTCATGTTTAGAAACTTTAAGGTGAAAATAAAATATTAACTCAAAAAAATTAACGGAATCCATCAAACTATTTAACAACAGAGGTAAATTTAACTCATTTCTCAAACATTGGTAACAATTTGATCCTCCAAATAATTTTAATGGCAAAATGTTACCAATTCCCTAATATTAATGACAAAATGATCTATTTTTCCTTAATAAAACAACTAGTTGGTAATTAGAGGGCCTGGATTGGAGGTGGGGCCTATTCTTCTTTAATACTCCTACGTCCCTCCAAACCGTGAAAATTGACTTTTTATGTTATTAAAATTATTTTTAAGAACTTACTACAAAAATTCTTTAAAAATGTATTCAAGAACTTCAAAGTTTGATTTATCATTTGCATAGAGTATTTAACTTTCTATATCAAAATATTGAAAAGAAAAAATTCATACATCAAACATCATGAAAATGAAACTGACCAAGTTTTCTAGGAGGGAGTAAGATTTAATTCAGCGTAAGAAAGTTCCTTACAGCACACGAATAAATATATAATAGCTTTATGGAAACCATTGATTACCATACAACACGAAAAACGTCTATTAACTTGAGATCAACAGCTACACTCCCCCGAATTTACTACAGCTGGCCCAGAACCACTGGCCAGAACTCTTTTCACACTATAAAGCTACACTTTGGGTCAGATTCAATATAGAGTAAAGAAAAAAAGAATGCCCCAAAAGAACTACGGGTAGGGGCTAAAAAAACTACAAACAGATGAACTGAAAAATAGACATATCATACAGCCAAAATGTCGCAAGTATAAGGCTCAACAGGATCGAAGCAAAACAGGACCTACAGAAGAGTTTAGCATATCGCTCAGAGCTATCTGTACTTCATTTGATCCATGTTCGCAACAAATCAAGCTTGCAAGAAGTGGAAAGAATCGGCTTAAATTCTTGTGGAAAGAGGACTCACCGAAGGTACAAATGGCCTGAAGAGTCGCGACAACGAGAGGTGCACGAGTGGACAACTCCCTCCGTTTCCCAGAACCTAAAGGAATCGACAAACGCAACTGCGCATCCTGACTCGGCAACTCTGAGCTCTGCGTCTGTTCATAACCTGCAGTTTCTATGTAAAACCTCAACACCTCTTGGCAAAGATGAACCAGATGGGATTCTACTTCAGCATCGTCGTAACTTGGTGGTCTGTCAGCTATAAGATTCTGCAGGAATATGAGGCAACACTGATATGACTCATTTTCTAATCGCAACAAAGGAGGATCTTGCATTTGTGCTATGGACCCGAATTCTTGAAGCCTCAGCCTCAATGCACCATCGCTGTTGATCTTGTGTGCATGGGATGCAACAGCATGCAATGCTTTGAACAGAACTAATGTGCTTGTAGCTGATAGATGAGACCGATACATGTTATAGATCTCCATCACCGCCTGACAAAATAGAAAGCATGTCTCAGTTATGCCTATAAAATGTCTAGACTTAAACAAGTCGCGAATTAGGAATATCAACTAAAAGTTCGATAGTGACAAACTATATATCAAATGCATGCACCAAATAAATGAAAAGAAATCCTTGGCACCAAGCTTCCAAGTCTGGACTCAATGACATAAATTAAATAGGAACAGACTGCAATCTCCTTTATATGATTAGTGATTACAAAAGGTCCTCCAACCAATCACTACCCAGGAAATTCCATGACCAATAACATAAAAAATTTAATACAATTGAGACAGACATTTAGATTAACTACCATCAAAGGCAACTGCCAAATTCACATCTATTCAAAACAAGCTGACGATGGTTTGAACTTTTACATCACAGTAAGGTTGCACAAGAAACAATGGTATGCAACAACATCCGTACAACAAATTAGAAAGGTAGAGAAAAGACAGCAAAAGCATCAAAAGAAAACAGATTAATGCTCCCTTTCCAGAATAATCAACACATTTTTACATATAGTATACACCTTCAGAATTTATATACTTTTCCAATTTTACACATGCTGCTACATAACATTTACTTGTTTTTTTTTTTTTTTGTAAGAGGGCAACATGATAAAAACAACCGTAACATAACTATATGACACATAATTGATACTCCCTCCATCCTCAAAAGATTGCACATTTTATCTCGGCGCAAAGATTATGGTAACTGTCAAAACTTTGCATACTTTAACCTATTTACCCCTAACTGAACTGGTAAAGAAGTGACGGGAAAAGAAGAGATATGCAGTGATAGTTTAGTGACTTCATGACGCGCTACGGAATCTCCACCCCGCCAGTAAAAACTTTCCTTTCAAGTAATGCGGACAATTTTTTTGTGACAGCCGAAAAAGAAAACGTGTGCAATTTTTGAACGACAAAGGGGGTACTTACAAAAAGTAAATGTGTCGATCATTTTTGGAGTCGAAAAGAGTAATATGAAGTAGCTTTTAGTTTCTTTTCCATTTCCATTTAAAAGATTCTAAATGGGAAATGATTTACCTGAACCAATAAGAGTTGAACAGCAGCTCGGCACTTCGCATCAGATAAAGAAGCATAAATACGATCTGTTCTCACGCGATTCGCATCTTCAGAAAGCACTTCAGAGCTGGGGGATTCTTCCTCTTCTTCTGCATTCGGAGTGTGCTCCTGCCTTTCAGCAACAACATCTCCACTAATGATGAAAGCAAAATCAGGAAGTGTTGCATTAGCTGCTTCATCTAATGATGAAACCACCTCTAGCCACTTCTCCTCAGAGAACAGATCACCAGCATTGCTCATCAAGCGCACAAATGCAGCAATACCAATTCCAGCAAGGCTTTGATGAGGACGCTTAACGAAACTTACAAGCAGTGAAAGCACCTTGCTCAATAGAGGATTGACTGTGCTATAGAAGTTGACAAAAAGGTCCACAACTAACTGAAGGGCCAAGGTACATGTCTCATACAGCCATGCATCTTGATCAAGCTCCCCTGTGTCATTAAGGACACCCTGATCAGGTGGCACTCCGCCAGAAGGATCTATAGCATGGCGCACATAATCGAATATTGGGAACAAAACAGATTCGAAAACTTTTTCCCACAGAGGGAGTGAGAAAAGATGACCATGTTTGCGTAGAGTCTCAAATAAAACCTTCAAGGCACTTTTCCTGATATCTGGTCTAGGATCAAAGCTAAGTTCTGATAAACCTACATGAAGAAAGCATGCTTCTTGAGTTAAGTTTAAGGATGAAGTTCATTTTGCAAAACTGTAAGTTAATATTTATGAGCTGTTTACACAGCTCAAGCTTATATTTACCAGCCAATAATGGGAACCACAAATAAAGATGGTCATCCTTATCTGTCATCACTCCATTATCTTTAACCTGTTTTCCCGTATGAGGTGATGAAGGAAGTTTCTTCGCAGAAGCTTCCTTCTCCTTATGAATTGAGGAACAGCCTAGGTCCCCCTCTGCAAGTTTTGTAGCACAAAACCGAAGAAAAGCAATAGCATTCAGACTTATATCTTTATTGAACCTACTGTTAGTGAATGCAATTAGGCAGTTCACACAGTCTGTAAAGGTGGTTGATTCAGTTTCAGTAATGTATGGGAAGTAGTCTCGAATAATCTTCTCAATTATTTCAAAAGCCAGTAGAACAATATTTTTATGGTCATCATAGGCAGCATTCGTGAAAACCTGAAATTCAAATGAGTTGAGCATCAATCAGTACTCAGCAGTACAGATAAAAGATATGAAACTAAAATTTTCCGAAACATTGAAGAGCTTAAAAAGGGAAGAAAAAATATTAATAGAAAATACCATGAACATGCTCTTCCACCCAGATTTAACATTGTTGACACGAGATAACACCATCTGAGAGACACACCTTATGATCAATTCTCGAATTTCAGCAGCCCTACTTTTGCGCATGACAATGACAAAAGGTTTCATGAATTCGTTCTGAAAGTTATAGTTAGCCAACTCTTCTCGCTCTAAGAACTTCATTGATAGTTGACGTAAAGAATCCATTGCAAAAATCGCAATCGAGAGATTTTCAGAGCAGCCAATGTTCACAAAGAAGTCAGAAAGCACGTTCCATATACTTGACCAGACAAGCCTGATGCGATTCATGTTGTAGTGCCTATCAAGAAACAAACAGATACGGTTTATGTACCTTACAAATTCAGAAAGTACTATGACCAAAGGAGATGCAGGATACTAAGAAAAGGAAGAAAAGAAAGAAAAAGAAGAAAATGACTTACGCAATCTCTACAATCTTTGTAAGACTGAAAACACGAGGATCAGAAGTAGATTTCAATTCATCAATGGAGACCTTGCATAGAGCCTTAACAAAATCTATAATTGCTTCACTGTTTAATTTTTGACTCCGTGTGAATATACGATTCATTTCAGAGCTTCCAACTTGTTCTAGCATGTTCAAATTAGACACCAAACTGCTCATCTGTTCAGATGTAACTGCCCCTGAAGAAGTGCCCCCAATACCGGCACTGTCATAAGAACCTCTAAGCACAGCTGCGACAGCATATTGCATCTTTCCTGCACCTTTCTTCTTTAAAACAGGAAGAACAGTTGACTTCGGTTTTAATTTTTCTGACTCATTTTGCGGAAATGCAAAAAATGTGGCATCAGGAGGTGCACCCTCTCCCAATAGATGCAGATGCTCAAACCTGGAAACACATGTTAAAATATGTTCCCAAGCTTCTTGTAAATAATTCCCATCTTCATCAGCAATAGTAACCAAAGCCTGAAATGAGGATGAAATACCGACATTTGATTAGACAACAGTTTCCTCCAACTTAAATAAATTCTCTGATGATAAAATATATAGCTAAAGCTAAAAGGCTGTTGCAAACTGAGACATAAGGCTGATATGCCTCTAGGTTTAGTGTCTAGGGTTTATCATTGGTGGGTACTCTGTAAATTTGGCCAACCATATGTACAGGAGGATTTATCAGAAGGTGTAATGCAAAGTAAATTTGCCTGCAAATGCAGAAAGTACACTTGGTATTATACTTGAGATGAAACACACTTGACACTACCAACCTTGATGGCATCTACGTTTTTCTTCTTTATATCAGCAGGAGAATGAAGTGACGTAAACTTCCCCAGTGAAGTCACAAAGACATCTCTATGAGTCTTCATCGACATTACAGCAGTGACATGGATTGCATAACGGAAGCCTTCTAAACACAGTGCTATGAGCACCTCATCATCACTTTGATCAAGTGGGACACTGAATGCGGCCAACATTGGGGCCCAACATACCTCAATCATAAACCTGAGAATCACGACATCTGTGGCCGCATAATAAACAGACCTACAATTTGAGATCAATAAGGAGTTCAGGACTGAAACAAAAAGGTTGCTTCCAGAAAATAGAATGCAAAAAACAACTACCCCCTCCGTCCTCGATTAATTGATCCATTTATTTTGACTGTTTTACAGCATTTCATCTATGATTTTTTTTTCATGAATGTTTAGACATTTAAAGTTAAATTATTGATACACATCATAATTTGCAACATACACTTTCTAAAAAAAAATTTGGGAAATTTTTTCACAATTTATCTTTGTAAAAAATTGAGTCAATCATTGAACCTTGAAACATGGAAGGCAAATGGATTAATTATTTGAGGAGAAAGGGAGTATTAAAAAGTAAACTGCTATAAAAACAAATAGTTTTCACTTACAAACGGATGCTTAACCAATCTTAAAGAGAACGAGAAAAGCATTAGAAACCAACGAGCATTATGAATATCTAAATACCCACATGTAGCTTAAAGACAGAAAATATGAACTAAAAAGAGCACAAGTAGATTATGCTTACTCACTGGCAAAAAAATAGGTCTAACAAAAAGTGCTACAAGACCAAATAGGACAGGAGAAATAAGTTCGTGAACTGAAGAATGTTCATACTCTGTTTTACGAGCTTTCTCCTTAAACTGTTCTTGCATATGCCTGATAAGGTCATCGCTTGTCTCCATATGTTGGTCTTCTCCGCGTTTACGTATTACAATATTCAAGATATTATCCAAACCCAGTATTCTGTTTGAGTAGATAGATTGCCTCTGTTGTGCAGCCAGATCATCTTCCTTCATTTTGATTTCATTTTTAGATATTCTCTCAAATAATGATCTCAGATATTCCTCAGGCAAATCTTTTCCATCATCAATACCACGATTGTTTCTTATAAAATCATCAGCAGACATCTGCAAAGTTCGAGTAGGGTAAGCCAGTATCCACCATGATGTGTCTACAAACCGTAGCTCAATCAACACTAACAGTTTCTAGAGAGAGAGAGAGAGAGAAAGACCTTGTTTTTTACCATAGGGTTATGAGCATCAGTGTTCAAGAGGATCACAGAGTATGCAAGAACATAGGCAGTATCAGCACTTGTAAAAACTTTTGGATTGCATTCACAATAACGCTGAGCAAACTTCTCCATGATTCGGTCAATCTTTTGTGCCTCACCAGGCAATCTAAAACCTTTCAGAAGGGCCCTGATAGCCTCATCAAACTCCAGTCTTTTAAAGTAAAAGGAGTCAACATAAGCATGCATCACTTTTAGGGATAAATCTTCCCTTTCTCCAAGATAATCACCAATTAAAGTCTTATTCAGATCAGATGTGTTTCTAAGGAAAGCAGCTATCTCTTCCGGGGAGCTACCCACTTTATTTGCCTTTATCAGAAACTCTATGCCTTTCTTGGGCTTCATATTAAACAGAGATATACCTTCCTGTGAAAAAAAAAAATGAATGATTTTTATATGCAATTAGCAGACAGAGAGAAACAAAGCTGAATTTCATCGTAAAAGAACAACTTGTAGTTACTTGAAGCTCAAGCTTGTAAGCACGCCGCTGCTCAATAGTCAAAACATCAGATGCCTCACTAGATGACTCGGACTGGGAATCTGATCCTTCAAAAGGCTCATCTCCATTCCCATTTGCCAAATGAAGATTCCCAGGTTCAGGACTGTTATCTGTTCCAGTTTGATCAAATTTACTGTTTGAATGAGGATCTGGAATGCGCAATTGCTTGTTCATCCAGTCACCCATAGATCTTAAAATAGCTATCAAACATTTCATAGCTTCAAGTTTCATTGTAGCTTCCTGAGGAGGCAACAGAGTAGTGGTGGTACCAGGCGGCACACCTTGAGCGGTTTTGAGTAGCCCATTGACCATTCTGTACAGGACAAGATGGAAATCAATTAAGAATAATCATTAAGTCCAACTGAGAAAGCATGAACAAAACTGTTAGAGGAAATACCTCTCAAATATGTTGGAGGAATTAACATCACAGTCATAGTTAATAAAGATATCAACCAAAATTTGTGAATCAACACAGAGCTTCTCTAAGAAACGAAGAACTATCATCTTCTGTTGAAAATTTGGCTGTGACACATTTTCCAAAACCCTGAGAACAATCATAGGAAAAAAGACCCCGATCTCCGCTTTCAGACCCCCCCGAAACCTCGCCACCAGGCTAATGAAGATTGAACAGGAAAGCTGGAATATAATCATCAGAGTTGATGCACTGTTCTTTAACAATGAAAGACACAAGTACTGCTTAATAGCACCCAAAAACCTGCATACAAGGAGCACAATCAAGAAACAAGAATGATAATTTTGAGAATTTCTCAACAGGAAATGTATAAAATAACATAAAAGCAAAAAGAAACTAGAGCAGATAACAAGAAACCACTACTAATTTCATTGGAAGCATGTGAAAGCTAAAGCAACAAGACACTATAATGGATATCCTTCACATGCTTCTAAACATAAGCACTTTCCAGGAGCAACCACATTGGGTTTCATTAGGTCAGCATCATTGAGAAAACTATCTTCAGGGTCTGGGCCTCTAGCAGAGTACCCAGATGAAAGTTGCATATTATTAAGATTGAGAAGAGCTTGTTGGAGC
This sequence comes from Daphne laureola, assembly GCA_038382905.1. NCBI lineage: Eukaryota > Viridiplantae > Streptophyta > Magnoliopsida > Malvales > Thymelaeaceae > Daphne > Daphne laureola. The sequence goes on from JBBYHH010083457.1 coordinate 11,108, forward strand.
TGCACCAGATTTTCTTGGACATGGCGGTGATGGTGGAGGCGCAAGGGGAGCAAATGGATGAGATAGAGCATCATGTGCTTAATGCAAGGCATTATGTAAATGATGGAGCCAAAGAGCTTAAGGTTGCTAAGGATTATCAGAGAAGCAGTAGGAAGTGCTTCTGTATTGGTCTCATTCTTCTGCTTCTCATCATCCTTGTGATTGTGATTCCAGTTGCTACTAGTCTCAGTAGTTCCTGAATTAGTGTTTCTAGGACCATGGACCAGTCAGTCTGGTTCTGGTCTGGGGTTCAGTTCTCTTTCTGGCTTTAGTTTCAGTCCTTATTGTGGGACTCTTCTGTAAGGAATGATTTTATACTGTTATTGTTCTTCAATAGTATTTCATTCAATTTTTTTGTACACTCGACTGAAAAAAAGGATAGAAAACTGGATTCATTTGTCAACATGCAGAAACCAAAACCCAGACCAGCAAAATGCAAGGTTGAGAGTATATATAGTGAATCCATTTGTTGATGTTCATACAAAAGCTGAGTATATAGTTGACTAATCTCATCCTGCAAAATGTACAGAAGCTGAGAGTATATATAGTTTATCTTATTTTCCTCAATGGAAGCGCCTGTCCAAATAGTTTTTCGACTTCGCCTGCTTCCATCTTCAGCTCACTCAGTAGATTCATCTCTTCTTCACCCAGTTCCCTGAGGAATTTTTCTTCATCTTGCTGTAATTCTTTCAACCCTTCTGCCAACCTCTGTAATAGTGTCATCTCCACTTCCTTTACCACCTGATCTTCTATTTCCTCCACTTCCTTTATGATGGTTTGCTCCCCTTCCTCTACTTTTTTCTCAAGTCTTTCCACCAGTGGAGGCTCTGGTCCGCATGTATTATCGGTTCTGATGAACTTGTTGAAGTCCCGGCCTACGCTCTTAGCTGCACTTTCAAGTTCGGGTACGATACTTTCAGGCAAAACTTTGCTTCTTGTGTACACAACAGCACCACCATATCCATCCCAAGCATCATTGCTACCTCGGTAGTATACAAATGCATAATCATCTGGTTTATTCTCAATTTTTGATGAAAGAATGTACCTGCACATATTGTTCCTTAAAAGTTTCAATCTTGGTGAATTTAAATGTGATACGCTGAGCAATAATAGAGATAACTTTGAACTAGAAAATGGTTCTAAATACACGTAGCAAAAAATGCACTTGCTTTTGAGGATTCATCTAAACTTATATGAAAATAAATCAGTTTCAGCGCATGTAGGTTAGCAGAAAAACAGTATTTAAGAGTGGCACTTACCAGTCATCTTGGTAGTGAAGAAATTCATTATCATGGTTGT
>JBBYHH010083568.1:0-15323 GCA_038382905.1 Daphne laureola
GTGAAAATGGGTGTGGTCGGAGTTCCTGTGGACAAATACCTAAAAACAAGATTGCAAGCAACGCCTCCCGGCATCCTCTGATGTTTTAGATCTGGAACGATGGAGGATCTCCCGTCTCGATTCAACTCCTCCCCCGCTGTCCAGTGCCGTCGTTCGTCGATTAGTCACATCTCACCGTCGAGCGGTTCCCATCATGGAGGACTCTAACGATGAAGGTTTTATGTTAGTTGAAGCAAAGTTATGAGAGGATGGAGAAGGATAGGAAGAGGAGGAGGATCAAGAATCACTGAGGAAAGAAGTGAAAGAAAAAGATCTACAGGATCAGAAAAAACGAAAAAAAAAAATTGGTGACAAAGAAAGATAGTGAGCATGCGATTAACACAAATGAAGAAGAGATGAAAGGAAAGAGAATGGGTATGGAGAGAAGAGAAGAAACGTCAGGATCAAGAAAAAATCAAAATTTATCACAATTTAATGTAATGGGAGTAATTTACCATTTAATTGTGTAGTGTTTTCATATGGTGCAAGTATAAGTACCGGAGCTAAGCTAGCAAAAAAAAAAATTGTGTTCACACATGGGGCAGGCTGTATGTTAAGTATTCACTTTTTTTGTTTGTAAAAGGACAAAACTGCCTCTAAATAGGATCCTGCTTTATATATAAATAGTAGATTAGTTGATTCATTTATTTTGTCAGTTTTTTTAATATTTAATTTATATATATTTTTTCTATGAATATTCAAATATTTAAAGTTAAAGTATTCATAGATCTATCATGATTTGCAATATACTCTTTCTGAATATATATTTTTAGAGTTTTTTTCACTATTTATCTTATTAAACTCTGAAACATGAAAATCAAATAGATCAATTATTAGTGGATAGAGAGGAGTAGGGGTGAAAGTCGGGTTGGGTTAGGGTAGTTCGGGCTCGGGTCAACCCGAACTAAAAAATCGAAAACACCTATAATCTAGTCCGAACCCAACCCAAACATAATTGTGGGTTGGGTCAACTCGAACCCGAAATTTTTGGGTTCGAGTCGGGTAGACCCAAAAACCCGAAATTTGATTTGGTGACTACTCAGGGTGAGAGAGAAGGGAAGAACAAATCGATAATTAGGGGTGAAGGGGTTCGGCTGGGTTCGACCGGGTCTGGGTAGGGCTGGGTTTGGGGTAGGGGCTGTCGGGATGGGGGAAATAGAAAATAGGGTCTGGGCTTGGGCCTAGATTTATTAGGTATTGGGTTGGGTTGGGTTAAAATTTTGGTTCGGCTTGAATGCGGGTTATCGGGCTAAACCCGACCCGTACCTAAGAAAGACGTGAAATTTTGGGTTCGGGTCACCCAAGGCAGTATCCTCCTCTGGCCTGACCCAAACCCGAGAGTTTGGGTTCGGGTCGGGCTTCGGGTTTTGGGTTACACCCCTAGAGAGGAGTAAATTCTGTAGACGATCCTACTTTAAGTTTTCTGGGGTTCCATTTTAAATTTTTGACCCAATCTATAATATAATACTAATACAGGACCCTCCCTCCTTCAGGGAGCCCCTAGTGATGACACGTCAGCAACAAATAGGACCTACACCACACAATCCGTCAAGAAAACAAAACTTCACACATTGAGAATCGAACCTTAGTTATCTAATTGTATAAACCTAAGCCTTATCCGTTGGGCCGTTAACTTAACTTATGTCAACTTTTATCACTTATCTTAATAAGTGAAATATTGTTCCAAATTTCAAATTAAAACAAAACTTTTTCCCATCATTTTTAAAGATATAATTTACCATTTAATTAGAAAAGTTTTATTCTTTAAAGTTTGAGTAAATTGCACCGGTGGTCCTATAACTTTAATTGTCGTCCTATTGGGGTCCCATTTTAAGATTTCGTCCTCTTTAAGTCCCGTTTTAAAACTTAAGTTGCATTCATAGTCCTTCCGTCCATTTTGTCAGTTAAAGTTAATGGTTCATTGGGGAAAATGTTAACTTTAACTACTGAATTTAAAAAAAAAATCTATTTACATCCTAAGTTTTAAAAATGACAATTTAGTCACCTAAACAACTTTAAACTTAACAATTTCACCATAAATTTTTAAAACTTCACCACCACCGCCGGACCACCACCGGACCACCGCCGGTCGCCGAAAAACTGTCTTCGGTCGCCAGACCGCCGTCGGTCGCTAATTGGGGTTTAGTGTGGCTGCAAAAAATAGGATGGTTGTTGAGAAGATATTTATGAAGAGATATTAATATTTTAAAGGGTGTAATTGTTTATTAAAGTAGGTTTTGACCTAAGCTTTTAAATAAAGAACCTAAAGAGTAATTCTAGGATCTTGTCCTTAACCCAAGACTAAAATATTATACTACCCATCCCGTTCCCCTTGTTGAATCCGGATCCCATTCATTCATTCTTTCATTACCATTCCTATTTTACAACTTCATCATCTCACTCATCCTCTCCCTTACTCCTCTCAACCGCCGGCCCCTTGCCTCCATCCTGTAAAAAAAAATTCATATTCTTTTCCTTCATCCATTATTTCATCCTGTTCATCAACATCAAGTCTTCAAGTGGTTGGAAGATCAAGAAGTAAAAGGTGCAAAGATCTCCTCCCTCAAGGCCGAAACTCCCTCTCCATTTTCTAGTATGTTCAATCTTTGTTCTTGAGAAATCCCCATCAAATCTCAAGAAAACAAGAAGGTAATGAAGCTTACTTAAGTATTCCATTAAGAGATTAAGGTTGGAAGTGTAGAAAAAATTCATCTCTTTCTTTTCTTGTCCTAGGCCGAAACTTCTAGAGTTTTGGAGGGGAATTTGCTCAACATTTCTTCAAGGAATTCTTGAGAAAAACTCAAGGTAAGCTTGTTTCCAAGCTTAATTCAAGGTGGTATGAAAGAATAAATCATGTGGGAAATATTTTGAGTTTATCTTCTATTTTTCTAGTGTTGGCCGAAAATTACAAAGAGATTTTGGAAAAATCTCTACAATGGAGCTCTTCAAGAATTTCTAAGGTAAACATGTTTAAGAGGTTTTTTTGGAGTGGTATGAAGTTTTACAACATGTTTCTTTGATGATTGCATGATTTGGTGGGTTGTTGAAGTTGGTGATTTTGGTGATTTTTGTTCAAGCATGTCGAAAGTTGGATTTTATGCTTGAATCATGTTCTTGGGTGGATTTGTAGCATGTTTAATGCTTGGAGTAATGCTTGAATCATTTTAGAAGATGAAGTTGTGAATAAGGCCGAAAATATGGATTTTTGGTGAAAATTGGAATTAAGTTGAAACAAGTATGAAAATGTGTTCTTGGGTAGTTTATAAGCATGTTTAATACTTGAAGTAATGTTGAAATCATCATGGATAAAAAGTTGAGTGTATGGCCGAAAGTATGATGATGTTTAAGGATGATGTTCTTAGTGAAAAAGTTGTTGTATATTGATGTTTTGATGATTTGGAGCATGTATGTTGAAGTAGGAAGTTGAAGAAATAATTTGGTGAAAGTTTGGTTCTATGACCGAAAGTTTAGATGTATTATTGAGTATGATTTTGTTGGATAAAATCATGGAATAAAGTTGGAATTAATATGTTTAAAACTTTGGAAAAGTTTGGTAAAAAGATGTTGAAGAAAAATATTTTTGATGAAAAGTTGTGATTTGGCCGATTTGTAAATGAGAAGAAAAGAAAATGGTGTTTATGTTATTAATCATGACTTTGGGTAAAAAGTGATTAATTATGGTGAAAATGAGCTAATTGGGTGATTTGGAAAAGTTTTATCACTTTTGAAAAGTTTGGGACCAAATTGGAGAGTTTTGGAAAAGTTAAGTATTTTGGTGTGATTTGGTGAAAATTGAAGTTGGGAATGATTTTTGAAAAGAACTATGGAAAAATAAGTCAAAACGGACAAGTTATGTAAATTTGGACCAAATTAGAAATTTGGATAAAGTATAAGAACTTTATGTGCAATTATGGGTAAAAGAAGTAAAAGTAAGCTTCTTTATGTACAAGTGAAAATTTTGAAAGTATTTAAGTGAATTTAGACACTTTATGTAAAATTGAGTTAAATTGCACTTTTTAATAAAGTATAGGAACTTTGTGAGTAACTAATCATAAATAATGATTAAGTGAAGCTTAAGTGGCGAATTGGTGAATTTACAAGTTATTTAACGACATATAGCTTAGTTTTACCAAGATGGTCAAAGGGTTGCTTTTTGGTCAATTGTTTGACTTTTAGTCAAATGGTTGACTAATCATCATAATTAAGTAAAACTCAGCATAATTGAGACTAAGTATAAAGTTGGTAAATTTTGGAGTGATTTTTATCACTTTTCATAAGGTTTGAGTTAAATTGAACATTTGGCTAAAGTTCAAGAACTTAAGGTGTAATTATTAGAAAAAGAAGTAAAATGAACTTCTCTGAAAGTAAAGTGTAAAAGTGATAACACTTTAAATGAAAGTTGACACTTGGTGTAACTTCAGGTAAAATTGTACATAATGTGAAAATTGGGGACTTATGTGGCTATTATTGGAAAATGAGGTAAAAGTTTTAAGTGTAAATCCTCATATAGTGTTATATTTGCTAGAGTGATATTAGTGGCTTAGGATTGCGGAAGTTCAATCGGAACTTCATCAGATAGTGTAACTCGGGAGTGTCGAGCGCATAGTGATCGTCTGCCACGTAAGGGGTTTAATTTCCTCAATATGCATTGTAGGTTTTCCTTTATGCATATTAGGTTAATTAAGGGCTAGTACTCGGGTCGATGGTGGGGCCCAGTGACTCCCAGAGCTAGTTCCATGGTAACGTTAACGGATGCAGGTTTTACAAGCATGGAAGAATCGATCTTAGGATCGAGACGTCCTCTGATCAGACCGGTCATGGAGTTGACGGAGATACAGTTATGGGTCTTTTAAGACCTCGTGATAGTTATGGGTCTCTTAAGGCCTCATGACAGTAATAAGGGGATGTACACTCCATGCTGGTACCATGCTGATTTTAAACCCCGAGAAATGGGGTTGTCGATAGTGGAAACTCGTGCAGGTCGGCGAGCTGTCGGGGCATCACTATTACACCTACCGTCCTTCGGGATGAAAAGGTGATGTTGTCCGACGGGATGACCGTATTGCACATAATTAATCATGTGATACTAGGACTGTATAAACTGCTAGTACATTGCACGTTAACCCTCTTATGCAGGTAACATTTTTAAATAAATACCGTGATCATTACCTGACCGCTTACTGAGTACCTCTCGATGACTCACCCCTATTACTTAACATTTTTCAGGAAACTCTGGTAAGCGACCCGTGGAGTAGTTCCGCCCAGTCGCATTGATATATTGGTTACCAGAGATATGATTATAACCTTAATCTTGGTCTATAATTCGATTAGGGGGTAGTCTCGGTAGAGATGTTTATTGATTATTGAGTTGAGCACACATATATATTGGTTTGACTAATAGTTTGACTTAAGTGTTGTGTAGCAGCAGCAACAGCAATAATTGGCAGCGTCAGTCGGTATTTGGTTCCGACTACCCCAAGCATAGTAAGATTCCAAAATGGCAATTCTAGGCTCTGTAGTAATAGCAGCATGCGTAGATAGTTAGATAATAATTGATGGCATGTATTTATATTATCGGGGAGCGCTAGCCCAACGAAGTGGGTGGGCCTCCTTACTGGTGTAACTTGTAATTGTTGTAAACTACGCGATTTTTCGTAAGATGACTAACGTATTTTTGGGAGCAGGATTAAGGCTTGGTTAGAACGCCTTAAAACTTCATAACGCGTTAGTAATTAGAAATAAGCGGAAAAAAATTTGAGGGTCGGGTTTTCAAAAGGGTTCACCATCGAAAGTCGCACAAGTGATCGACGTTACCGCCACCGCCCGATTTTGCCCGCCACAACACCGATGTTTCCACCGTAAACAACGGGAATATCGGGGATGGCGGTGACATCATACCCCAATAGAAAATCCGAGCAAATTAGATTTACAAAGATTCACAAAATCACAAATTAAGAATTAAAAAATTCCCAATTCCCAATTCTCATAATTCACAACCCACTTGTGTCCCATGTTCCTTCATTTAACAATCAAAGTATCAAACAAACAACAACAACAAAATTTCATAACAATTAACAACCATTTTTTGTTTCCTTTTTAATTTTTGCGAACAACATAGAAGAAAAGGATTGTCAGTTGATACAAAAAGGAAATTACGCGACCTAGTTTACACTCATTAACAACAAGCATAGCTTCAGTCACGCGATTAAGAAGTTAAGGCTATTAACTAGTGAAAAAAAAATTGACAAAAGCTCATACATAAATTTCACATACACTGAATTAGCAAGCAATTGCCTAAATTTCAGTAAAGAGCGGTGATGAGAAGAAGTTGCTTAAAAAGAGAAAGAAATTGAAGTATTGATTAACAAACGCGGACTTAAACGGAGGCAGAGGGCAGTGGATTGATAAGAAATGAGGAATTCCCGGTACTGTGGAGACACCGGCGGTGAAGAGCTATGAGATTGTCGTTGATCGGCTGACCGAATTCACTGAATTCACTAAAATGAGGGATTCCAATTATTGTTGATTCATTGCGATGCCAACCCTTACCCACTCGAGCAAGTAGCGCCGCGAACGGAGAAACCAAACCGGTGTCACGAATTGCTCTTCTGGAAAAACCAAACCTTGGTGACTGTCTGATGAAGACGGGGCAGGCAGTGTGTTGCCGAAGGAGAGATGTTGTTTGTGTCTCTGCTACTATGATGTGGAGCAATGGAGGAGAGCGCTTGGGCGGATGCTGAAGGAATTGAGGGTTGGGCCAGAGTATGGGCCGTTAATTAGCCTCTGTTTGGATTCAGATGGACGGATTAGTAAGGGCCGGTACGGGCTAAAAAGAAGAGCTAACATTTTTTTAATGGGCTAGGGAAGGCCGAGAACTCTGTGGACCTCACCAAGTATTTTATTTAATTTGTTTTTGATAAAAAATAGATTAATTGTTGTCCATCACAACCTAGCACCATCATCTCTACCGCATATATGAACACTACCATCATCCGAAACACACACGACACCATCTCTACCGTTGTATTACACTGCCAAAGTCAAATTAAGTGTAGGTTGCATGCGTCGATAATCTGATAGAAGATCAATTTTGCGTTGATTTATTTTCTATAATAGAAGAGATTTCAATTAGGGGCACGACGTGCGGCATGGTGCAGATGGCGGAGTGGGGCGTGGTGCAGATACTGGCACCTCAATTTGACATTCCCGTAAATTATAACTAGAGGAAGGTAGTAAGGTTACGACAAGGGACTGGAAGTGGCCCCTCTCTATTTTTATTTGTAAACAAATAACACAAAGTTGGTTCTCTCCCCGGCCCTTGTCCATCCAAACACATTTCCGTGAGATGCGGCCCGGCTCTCCCCGTTCCAGCCTTTCTATCCAAACAGGGGTTACCGTTAAGCATCCTTGCAAATATAGTGAGATATGAAGTTTTTGCAAGATAAGTATTGCACGCATAACCAGTATTTGTCATTTAAACATAAAACTTAAAAATCAAAATTGTGCAAATGTAGTTAATATTTGTGCTAATAAATTTTCACATACAACTAATAAAGTAAAAGTTCATCACAATTCAAGTTTTAACAGTTTGTTAATCTGAGTAACTCAATCCATATCAATACAAGAAATGAGTGTTAAATATGAGAAATTAAGGTATGTCTGACTTTACCCTAGAATCATATAATAGCAACAAAAAATAAACTATCAGATGATATTGTTGCAAGTTAGATATCTATTCTCTTCATTGTCCCACTTATCAAATAAGAGTTAATTGATCTTGTGTCTTTCATCTTCTTAATTTATCTTTCTTGTTAATGGAACTTACTACGCTTCTAATATACTTACATTTTTTATCTAATCATTTGCAATTTTGATAAATAAACAGTTGCTTGTTTTCTCCAATATTAGCCACTTTGGGCTCAAGCTAATGGTTATAAGTCTGAGACACAGGGAGGGGTAAAATCCGGATTTGTTGTTAGCTTTTGGATAACACAATTTCCTGTATGCATGTTTGTTGTTATATTTAGTTGCTTATATTGGGTACTGGACTTCTAGATGGTCATGTTGAGTTCTGAATCTAAATTGTTTTGTGCCCTGTCCCACCAAAATTTCTTCTGTTATGTAAGTTTTTGCTTTGCAATTTGTAGTTGCATTGATGTTTCCATAAGTCTATTATTGACTATTAGCACCACTATCATAATTCTAATTTAACCTTCTCTATCGGATTCATACAATTAGAAGTGTCTTCTAGGCTTTTATGATTGTAGCATTTCCTTTTCTTTCTTTTTTTTTGCCTTCCCCTGCTTGTTTTTCATTTTTGGATAACTTTTTTTACTTGAAAGTGTTGTTGAAAATCTGAAAACTACATGTATGTTTTGTAAGTGTGTCATGATCTCAACCACTTCTTGACCATATAAGGACCATATAGTGCAGAATGACAAAAAGCTCTAGCCTTTCAAGGTCATTGCAGGCACAACTTAATATTTTGAGACAATGATAATAGTTTGACGTCGTGCCCCAAATTAAAATCTATGCTATAACAGAAAAGAAAGCAATGCAGAATTGATCTTCTATCAGATTATCGACGCATGTAACCTACACTTAATTTGACTTTGGCAGTGTTAATACAATAGTGGAGATGGTGTCGTCTGTGTTTTGGATGATGGTGGTGTTTGTATATCCGGTAAAGAAGATGGTGTTAGGTTGTGATAGACAGGAATTAATCTAATTTTTACCAAAATTAAATTAAATTAAATATTTAGTGAGGTCCACGAAATTCTCGGTCTTCCCTAGCCCATTAAAAAAATGTTAGCTCTGCTTGTTGGCCCATACCGGCCCTTACTAACCCGTCCTTCTGAATCCAAACAAAGGCTAATTAACGGCCCATACTCCGGCCCAACCCTCAATTCCTTCAGCATCTACCCAAGCGCTCTCCTCCACTACTCCACATCACAGTCGCAGAGTCACATGCAACATCTCTTCTCCGGCAACACACAGCCTGCCCCGTCTCCATCAGACATTCACCAAGGTTGGTTTTTCCGGAAGAGCAATTCGTGACGCCGGTTTGGTTTCTCCGTTCTTGGCGCTGCTTGCTCGAGTGGGTAAAGGTTGGCATTTCAACGAATTAGAAATAATTAGGATCCCTCATTTCAGTTAATTCAGTGAATCTGGTCAGCTGATGAGCGACAATCTGCAAGCTCCTCACTGCTGGTGTCTCTACAGTACCGGGAATTCCTCATTTGTTATCAATCCACTGCCCTCTGGCTCCATTTAACTCTGCATTTTTTAATCAATACTTCAATTTCTTTCTCTTTTCCAGCAACTTCTTCTTATCACCGCTCTTTACTGAAATTTAAGAAATTGCTTGCATATTCAGTGTATGTGGAAGATGAAAGTTATGTATCAGCTTTTGTCATTTTTTTTTCACTAGTTAATAGCCTTAACTTCTTAACCGAGTGACTAAAGCTATGCTTGCTGTTAATGAGTGTAAACTAGGTTGCATAATTTCCTTTTTGTATCAACTGACAATCCTGTTCTTCTATGTTGTTCGCTAAAATTAAAAAGAAAACCAACAATGGTTGTTACATGTTATGAAATTTTGTTATTGTTTTTGTTGTTTTTTGTTTGATACTTTGATTGTTAAATGAAGGAACTTGGGACATAAGTGTGTTGTGAATTATGAGATTTGGGAATTGGGAATTTTTCAATTCTTAATTTGTGATTTTGTGAATCTCTGTAAATCTAATTTGCTCGAATTTTCTATTAGGGTATGATCAAGAGACTTACTGCTTAAAGTGTTTTCCATTTAATGCTATATATAAGGGCTGCATATTTCATCTTATAGATAGGTTGGATAGTGGAACAGTTTTTTCTTTGATGGATTTCTATCACCGATCTGATTATCATGTTCTCTTTGCCTCTAAGCTCTTAGTTTATTGGGAGTTGAATTTTGGCTGAGATGCAGTCACTTGTCATGGAATTTTGTGTTGGGGGTTGGCTAACAATATTTTATTCAGGTTACATAATGAAGGAAAGAAGAGGTGTTGTCAAATTGACTGAACACTACCACGCTCTGCAGTTAGTGGAAAATATCAATCAATTCAAAGACCTGATAGAACAATCTCGACTCCCTAATCTTTTTTTTTGGTGATAAACGCATTCATTTCCCTTAGAAGGAAATTATTTGTGTTGCTTTGAAACTTTATGAAGATTCGGTCGGTGCATTCATTTTTAATGATAATGTTACTCTCCATTATGGTTTGGAGGACATTGCTTACATAACTGGATTAAGAATTGATGGTGACGATATATGTGGCATCCAGATAGATGATTATGCACAATCCTTGATTACCAATTATCTATCTCTTCCTCCTGACATTGAGGTGCGTTTTACTTTGAACCGCTCAATCAATCTTCTATGGTTACGAGAAATGCTTGGTAGGGGGTTTTCTCCGAAAGTTCGTGTAAAGCTCTATTCTCTGCTTTGCTTTGGTTGTGTTGTATGTCCGAATAATACCGCAAACGGTGTCGGGAAGATATATGTGAGCATGCTTCAAAGTATTGAGGAGATAAATCGGCTTTCCTTCAAGGGAGCTATGTTGGCTAGTTTTCTCTTCGTAACTCGAAATCATTCCATTCAATCAGCTGGTCCATAATTAAAAACAATTAAAAAGATAAATGTTAAAAATTAAAAAACTGATGGATTTTGTGGACCGCACACAAAATCATATAGAACATTATGGAAATGGAGGGAAGTGTTTGTTTGTTTCAAACAATTTGAATTTGGATATGTGAACGTGGTTTTCCAAATTTGTGATTAATTTCTCTTCAAATAATAATTTGTTTGTCTTAGACATTCATATATGTAACTTCAGACAATAAGTATAATGTTTCAGACTTTTTGTTTCAAATGTACAAATTGTGTCTTTTAAATCTTATTTAGTTTCAGACGTATTAAATGAGTTTCATACATTTTATTTATGGTTGTTTCTCAATATTTTTGTATATAAAATAAAATCATATATATATATGAACATGAACTTTCAGACGTAGTAGACATCATTCGAATTTAGAGACAAAAATTCAGACATAGCATGTTCCTATATTTCATGTTTGTTTAAAATAATTTCGACATTGTTGGGAATAAGAAGAAAAGTAATTGAACATAAAAAACAAAAAGAAATTATTGGTTATGTATTGTTTAAAATAATTGTCATATTCTTTGAAAGTTTGTTGCAAATTCATTTGTTTTAGTTTCAAACTTACATATTATCACTACTAACAAGAACAGAAAATTAATCTTTTTTTTTTTTTGAAGAGGAAAAATAATCAAAATAGTGAGGGATTAGAGAAAATTAATCAAAATGGGAAACAAAAAAACGGAATGGGAAAAAAATTGAATTTAAAATTTTAAAAAATGATTGATTTTGTGGACTGCATGCAAAATCATCTAGGACATTATGGAAATGCAGGGAAGTGTTGTTGAAGTATGGTTGCAAATTCTCATGCATCAGACAGTAACAGAATTCCTTAAAAAAATAATGAAGTTACTTAACGAAAGCTTAGGCAGCAGACAATCTATTAAGAAGCGTTTTAACAATTATTGTGGCTACTGCTCATACAGTAGGGCATGGTGAATCATTAAAGTTAGGAATAGGTGTAAGAGTGGAACAGAAAATCCTTGATCCAGTTCCAGCCCCAAAAAGGTCTGCTTCCTCATAACAGTATGTTTGTTTGACACCAACACCTCTCATATCTCCTTGAAGACTATAGGATTTAGGGAGTACTTGTGCTACCAACAATGTCTGCCAACAATCTCACTCAGATGTTGATCTGTAACAATGAAAGGTCAACATTCTTCATAAACTGGAACTGATAGTTACGAACTGTAGAGTTAGAGGGAGGAATATATCGGATTTTATGTATCTTTATTTAAGAATGAGTAGGAACCGCAAACATGATAAAAATAGCAAATACCGAATAGATTCAATAAAAAATATATATGTCGTAATAAAATCAGATAAACCAAAGTGAATGGCCTTCATTAGAGAACTGTCGTCTCTTGTTTTGAAAAGAAAATTCTGCAAAATAGTTAAAAAAAATTATCATTAATATTAGTATGCAAAACAAACATGAAGCATTAAAACAGAAACAGCAGTAGCATTACTGCAGCAACATAGGTTCCGACGGGTGGGAAGACTGCATCCTCCTAGCATACCACTGCTTTTAAATCATGATGACGAACACCTTGTGAATGACAGAATGCAACAACACTCCGAAGAACAATGTTTTTGGAATATTCCTCATTATATATAGCACTTATATATAGCACCTGTAGAAATAAAGAAGATGAAATTGGAACAACATAATTTCTAAACTTAATAGCCTATTACAGTGGACATAAATCATTTGCTGAAGTCTAATTTAATCGAATATATGAACTTCTATGTAGCAATTTACAATAAAACTTGATAAAAACAGTTACTTTACTTAGTTTGAGAATAATTTTCAAAGTTACGGTAATATACAGGACTTTGTCCATTGGATTTAAAATAGGTTGAGTAAAATAATCTAGTGCATCACAACTGAACCAAATTGTATTTAAAGTTCTTATCCCTGAAAATAGTAAAGCTTCTGTGGAAATGGTAAACATTAGAGGTATATTGGCCTTTCCAAAAAATATGTTCTTCGTAGCCTCTGGTCTGCAGTACTTCCACACAGGCTTTGCTGCTGGTTTTCTGTTGTTGCATCTTCATAATTCTATATGTTTTAGTAAGCTCATACTGCAACTAAATTACATCAACGTGAAGTAAATAAAAGCCAGAGGAAATGTAAAAGAGTTTTGTAGCAAACACAGAAAGTTTGGAGTTTGTATATTTTACCTCTTTCAAAGACATGGACAAAGAAAAGAGAAGAAAAAGCTGGCAATAGATAGTAAGAAAAAAAAATAGTTGTTTGTTTTGGAGGAAAGAGCAACAAAGAAGGTTCAGAAAAAGAAATTGCGAGCTGGGAAACTCTGGTATGTCATAAATTTACCTGTGGTGTAAACATGGGGAGTTGAAGTTAAAGTTGTGTCTGAGTACTATTCTCAGAGTGATTTGAGATTTAGCATTCTCTTGGGCAATGAAGCACATAACAGTTTGTGCGCTATACAGTTTTTTTCCTGCAGAGAGGAGAAAATCTTCGAACAAATTCCATCAATAATGTCCAAATTTAATATTGAAACTACGTAATTGTAAAAACTTGGATAAGTCAGTGCCGAGATTGCACTTATAGTATGTCGTATTGCCAACATTGGACTGAAGCTTGGAATGAGATTGAACCGCGTAGTTGTACTTTGCTTCATACATGAGATATAAATATGAAATGGAAATATAAGATATGAATGTTATTTGCAATGAGTTGAGCTGTAATGATGGTAAAGTTGTGAAGGAAGTACAAATATTAAATTTGTATTGAAATAATATTAGAAAAATGAAATCCAACCTTAAATGCCGAAAATGGAACATTTCAAAATTTAAGGGGAGAGAGAGTAGTTTTTTTATTCGGAACTCAAAAATTATGGTTGGGATAGAAAAAGCTTATTCAATATGTACACAAAATCAATAGAAACCATTGACAAATAATTGAACTGACGTTATGAATGAAATTACATGCGGTTAAATAGAGTAAAGATATGAAGAAAAAATTAGAATGAATAGATGTGGGAGAACACCTACATTTTTTAGTGATGGTGTGTGTTCGCATCTTTCTTATGAAATGAACTTTTTCCATATGAAGAATTGACCGCTGTAAACAAAGAAGGCTAAATTGAAATATACATGTTGTTAGTTGGAATCGTATCATTGAAGGAACTGAGAAGATTGTGTAAAGAATGTGAAGAAGTGTGTTAATGGTGTTGTTTATGGTATAGTTGAGTACCAAGTGAAATCTTCATTTGCTTGAAAATCCATTGTTGTTGGTGGTTTAGATCAACAATGTTCTTAAACATGATTCTGTAGCATGATCATGAAAAATGTGTTGATTTTAGAAAGTAGTTGTATGACAAACCTATTCTTAAGAAAGTCATCAATAGAGGTTAAGGAATTTATAATGATAATACTGGAGGAATAGAGCAGCAAAAGATAGTAAAGAAACATAAAAGTTTGAGGATTAAAGTTCAAACCTGTGAGAATTCAATTTTTTTAAGGAAGTCAGTATAAACAATATTCTTGGTGGTATATGGAGGTCTCTTGTCATCCCGGTTGACCAATATTGTGAGGCCATCAGGTGAAGTTTCTCTAGACAAAGGAACATATAATTGACCATGTCCAAAAATCGGCTTTAGCAAGTACAATCAAATTCTGTTAAGAGATTGGCCTTGACTCTTATTTATCATCATAGCATAGTAGACTTTGACAGGGAATTGTCTTCTTTTGAATATGAATGGAAGTTTTGGGTCTTTGTATGTCAAAGAAATTCTCGAAAGAAAAACCTTCTGACCAATTCCAGTTCCCGTAATCACCTTTGCTTCTATCAACTTTGTTAACAATTGTGTGACAATCATTCTTGTACCATTGCAAAGTGGAGTAAGTAAGTTCAAATTCCGAAGTAACATAATTGGTGTGTCAACTTTTAATTGGAGATGGTGTTGTGGCATTCCTGTAAACTATAGTGTATTCAGATATTCTGCAGGATATAACAGTTTGGCTTAGCTTCCAACATTTGCGAATGGACTGATAGAATCTGAACTTAGGTATGTTGTTACTGCCCCGAGAAGTAATGTCAAAAATTCATTGTTGATCATATCAGCTGCTTCATTTTTTGGGCAAACAATTGCTCTGTCATGAAGTTTTTGTGCAGTTGGTGCTTGTAAAGTCTGGTCATCGAAGATAAATTTAATCAGTTTTGAGACACTATCTTTATCATCATCAGGAATAAGGTATTCATTTCGAATTCGGATCCATGCAACATTATCAGGATCAGCTTCATCTAGACACCATTTTTCCCATCACCAACATGAAGAAGCCATGAAGAAAATTCAGAGACTGCTACCTTCTGAGCTTCAGTAAGTTCAGGCTGAAGTAAACGCATGTTTTCAGTAAGTTTTCAAACTTCGAAGTGGTGCCATAATTCTGATTCTGAAATAGAAGCGTTCACTATATCTGATTTTGACCTTTTTGGTTTTATAGGAAGTGTTTGCCTGAAGTCTCCACCTAACATAATGGACTCGCCTCCAAATAAAGTATTTGGCGCATCAAGAATATCTCTGAGGGATCTATCCAATGTTTCAAAATATGTTCGGT